>BSBK01013517.1:0-73193 GCA_027943335.1 Chamaecyparis obtusa | reverse complement strand
GGACAGTTACATTTCCTGACTATGTAGAGGAATAGTCACGACCAAAACGATCAAAACTACTTTCACCCTTGCACAAGCTATTCCAAAATTCAAGTAAAATGAGCAATATGCTATATCAAATCATTCATATTCATAGTAACCATTTGAAGGATCATTTTGTCAATGAACCCTTTGACTGTACGCCTGTGGCAGAGAAAGGAAACCTCAAAATAGAGAAAGGAAACTTGGTAAAACTAGTCTATGCTGATGTTTGTGAGGGAATCTTAGTCACAACATCAAGTATCATCTCATCATGGTCTATTCACCATGTTTCAACACCCCCATTCACTCTGATCTATTCAACTTACACCATTCTTCTTCTCCAAGACTCAAAGGCTTGAAATAGTATATGTGGTAAAAATTCATGAAATACTAAAGAAGACCTGCTATTTGTTAGACATATCTTCATTGTCCCCCATAAAAAACTAAGTAATAACTACTCTACCCTTAATTTGTTTAACAATGCACCATATTAGATAAAGTAGGTTCTATCACACATGACACAAACTCTCTTCAAACTCACAATATGTATCATGAGTTTTTTAGCTAACATTAGATAATTGAATTACATATGTAGGTACCCGGACTCCTTTCACGAGCATCCCACACAGTCTCATGGATCGACAGGTATAAGTCAATACACCCTATAGAGATTAATGTATTTCACATTTTGTAAAATATCTCGCATTACTTGCTATCTCTCTCATTTGATGGAGTGCAGGTAGTAGCAAATAGGTATTTGTCAAATGTGTCTTCCTTGAGCGAAGAAAGTGAGTCATTTAGTATGTCTGAATTAGGAAGATCAACTAGAGGTCAAAAGACTAGAAGGAAATTCAATAGACGCATAAAATTTTTCCTTGCTCAAGGGGGGTCATGTTCTTATGATGATGAGAGAAAAGGTGACATCGAGGTGCCCTCTAGGTACCAAAATCTACAGAAACAATGGGTCCCCAAGGAACTTCCTCCAATAAACACTGATTTTAGTGTTAAAGGCAAGATATATCGTATTGCACCATCATCAATACATGGTTTGGGCTTATTTTCCATGGATGGCATAAAGGTCTCTTACAACAAAGTTGTTGAATTGATGGAGTATGTTGGACCTTGTTACGATTACAAAAGTTGGATGCGAATTGTTCAATATAAAAAAAGTATGCATAGGTATGCACTCTCGGCAAATTATATTCAACAAAAAGACAATGAGAAAAGTAAAAGAGTGGCTATATACATTGACGGAAGGCCAAAAGCATCTGGGAATATTGTAGGTTTTATAAATAGCACGCGACCTCTGTCAACTATTAAGCAACCCAATTGCATATTTGAGGTGAGCGAGGGAAACCATTTATTTGTATGTGCGATAAAATCAATAAGTGCAGGGGAAGAGTTGCTTATTGATTACAATTCGAATCGCATAGATACAAACGATGTCACTATCATTAGGGTGCAGGTACATACTATGTACCATTAAATAATTGAGTTGTTTTGCCAACCACATTTAGAGAGTCTCCTCACCATCCACCTCATCTCCATCATCATCTTCTAATGAAATTTATTAATGTAGTCCTTTCTAATTATTGGTTAACTTTAAATAATAACATAAGACCACAATATGGAGCAACCACATAGTGGGGATAATGATGCTCGTGCATGCACTTCTTCCCAGCAGGTAAACCTCTTTGTTATTGAACTACAAATTAGATAGAAGCAAAATGTTAAATAAAGTTTTTTATTATATTCTTTTCATCACTGTTTCAGATTAATTCTAATAATGTTAGTAATATTGTTGTCACAGACAGGTGGTCAGTAGAGAAAGGGAAAGGAACCCGCAGTCCCTGAAGAGGAGTCCTTTGACAAGGACCTAGTTGTTGATTTCGGTGCTTGTGATGAGCCGGCCTTTGCAATTAAAAAATGCCTCCACAAAATTGGAAATAGATTGGCTGAATTGGAATCTATATTCCCTCCGACTCTTGAGTCACAAAAGAGGGCAACAAACTAATGCATCTATCTCAAAATTACCGAGTAAGTATTAATGTAATTTTTAATTATAACAAAAGTTCAATAATAGTTTTTATGTTATAGTAGTCTTTTATGTCATTAAAAAATAAGCGGATGTGTTGCTTTTATAGCTTTTTTTGCGTAATTTTGATCCTTGTGGCCATGATGAGGGTACTATAGCTGGTTCAAGTAGATCGCATGTTGAACTATATTTTTTTTACTCTCTAACAATATTGTCCATGCTAATCACTGGTTTTATTATGCTCTAACAATCTTATTCTTCAGTACATGTCAATGATCATTTACTATCACCACCTCATACGATGGCAGGCTTAGATGTATCGCGTCCTGCAATGTCGGCAACATAGAGCATGGCCACAGACTCCATGGCACCACCTACTCATACAAGTATTCTATTTTCTCTATCATTATATATATGTTTATTTCCCTTGAAGTGTTCTTTCTTAGGGCCATTTCATAATGGATTCAATTTATGCAACAGGGGATGCAACACTTGATGGTGATATTCCTGGATGTACTAGTATTGCTAGTATGGGAACAATGAAGGATTGCATATTGCTTGTGTCTGAAGAAGAAGGACTTCCCTTGAAAATAGCAAAACTTCCAGGTACTTTAAAGATTGGACCTTTCTTTTACTATACAATCATATGTTAATTACACCTTGCATTCAATATGAGAAGCTTACATCTATTGTGTTCTTATTTTATACTATTATATCCTTCGACTAATGATCCCATGATTATTTTATAGGGAATGATGTTTTTTATAGTAAACTTAATGATGAGTGTTTGCGGATATTCGGGCCCACCATCTGTACAGGGTGAAACATCATATCCGAACTAAAACCCCAATCCACTATTTTGATTTCATATCATTGCCTGGATAGTTATCATTACATCCATTTTTGAATCTAACACTGTTTTCTTTCTTAAAAGGTGGAAAACCCAAAATCAAAAGTTAAAGGATGATCTTGTAGAGAGTATGACAAACTTGTTTGGACCTCGTGCATTTGAGAAGGGTAAGCTCCTTCAAAGAGCCGGGATATGTTTGAGGTATATTAGGGACCAGTACAGGTGTACATTAACCAAAAACCCACATTACCAGTGCCCCCCTTGCATTCCTAATTTAGAGTGGAAATTTATTATTCTGGATGCGAATGAGAAAACTGAAGTAAAAAAAGGAAATACACCACCAGAGAACAGAAGAAGGTATGTGATACTATTAAGAATGTAATTGTGTACTAAATACTCTTCATATTTATTTGAACTAACATATTTCAATCTCTTCATAGATTGCCTGACACATCAAAGGCAACAAAGGAAAGATTGCAAAAGCACGGGCAACACAAGCTAGGCTCTGGTGGTTATTCAAAACTTGCTGCACGAGTTGTAAGTGTTGGAAAAATACAATCTTTACATGGCTTTTAACATTGAAAATAATTCTTTGATCTTTAAACATTTATTTATAATTTGAAATCTTTTTATGTTTTGATGAAATAATAAAATAAAATTTGACGATACCAAGAAAAAATGCAGGGCGCAGAGTTCAATATAAGTCTCATAGAAGAGGACAAGAAAATTAGCTTCCAACAAGGCTATAAAGCCGTGGCAGAAAGAATAAGAAGTGCACAAGGTTCTACTGATGGATCCGTCAGGGTAAGTAAGCTAAATAGATGATATTTCAAATTTAATTATTTACCTATTAGTTTATTTGATGTTAAGTTCCAACATAAAGTGAGTAAATTTGTTTTAAGTAAGAAAACAATGATAACATGAATGCGTATGAAATTGAAATGCAGCCTGCCAATTCTTGCCATACACAACCTGTGGGTGTTGATGACAATGAGGATGTGCATCACAGTAATACAAGTAAACATCTTAAATTGATTGGTGTAGTAATACAAATTTAATTGCAATTGGTGTTTGGATTAATGTAACAATTTGTATTGTAGCTGTAGAGAGTGTAGAGGCTATTGTTAATGAGCATGTTGAGGTTGAGGCTGAGGCCAGACAAGCTGACCTTGATGTTGATGATGTGACTAGATCAGGTAAAGAGCTATACGATTATGGCCTGTAAAGTATTGAAATACTTTAAAATGTTTAAAATGTTTTTAATTATAATAAAATGTTTTTAATTTAACCCTTTTATATGTTATTGCAGATGACCCCCCCTTTGCATCAACAAAGAACTAGGCGTGCATTGAGATCTAATGAGAGGGTAGATGATCATGATGATGATATCGACGCTCATCTTAACAATTACATCTTAAAAACTAGAAATCAAAAGAAAAAAAAGAAATGATTGTCATCTATGCACTTTAATTGATAATGACTTATTTTTATATGCTAATGAATTTAATTATGTGGTAGTGAATGTTCATAAATTTTATAATGTGTTAATGAATGTTATCGTGTGATAATTAATGAATGTCACATTTTATTAATGTGTGAATGAATGTTAGATGTTAGATGAACTTTAGAATGTTAGATGAATTTTATTAGATGAACTTTAGATGAATGTTAGATGAACTTTAGATGTTAGATGAATTTTATTAATGGATGAAATAATGAATGAATGTTAGATGTTAACGGGGAATTTAGAGTGATGTTAGGGGGGGGGAAAATGAGCTTCCACCTTCATGTGGTTGGCCTTGTTTAGTACAAAATATAAAACTATTCTCAAAACAAAGTGAAGCTCAATAAGTTTGTTCCTTATATAGGGTCTCAAGTGTAGCTTTTATCCCACTCTCAACATTGCAAGGCTTCAAGTGGTGTTCTGATATTGGTTTCTCCATCCCCCACTGAAATCTTGTCTTTCTCCTAAGAACTCTCACCGAGCTATGATACATGGATGAGCAGAAGATGTCCCTTATAGGCTACACATATATAATATGGTAGATCTAGGGAACAAATATACTACAACATAGAATGAGTCAACTTGAATCTATAGTTTCTTCATTCACAATGAAAATTCAAATTACAAGCCATATTTTAGATTTAATATTCATACTTATCTTCAACATGATCATAGCCATCACGGTCAACATTTGGTTCAACTTCATTTGAACCACAGTCCATGTCAGGTACCATTATAAGGCATGGAGTGTGGTCATACCCATGTTACCATAATAATGAGTTAGCCTATAAAATTATGAATAAAATACATCGTGTATCATATTTATAATACTGCAGGTGCACTTGGGATTGGCCCAGGCACCCAAGTTCCTACCAAAGGAACCCAAGTTGAACATAGAGGAGAACAAAAGTAGAATCGAAACCCAGCCTCAAACAAAGAACTAGATAACTTGGCTTTTTTCTAATTCAAGTTTATTTCTGAATTCTTCTCCAATTCCAACCTGATTATTCCATATTTTGTAATCCAATTTTCCTTCTTCCTCGCTCCAAATTCAAGGATCACCACCCATGAATTATGTTGTTATTTCCTTTTACTAATTGTGCTATTTCAAGGACCACCACCCATGACTTGGTTAAGATGATGAATGTTGGCAATGCCTTTATTACCAAGGAATCACCGCCCGCCATTAATGAATATTAATGATCATTGTTTCCTAAGGGTAATCATTGTTTGTGTATGCTGATCACCCAAGTCTTTGGCTGTGATTTGCATGTTGTGAGGTTTTTCAGAAGTGGGGGTATGACATGATGGTTGGATTATAACATATTGACACTTACACCATGAAAAAGACAAATAATTAAATAGAAAGAGAGGACCAACTGAACCATCTTGTGGTCAGTCTATATCACATTGAGAAACAACATCAAGACTCAAGAATCAAAATAATCAAAAGTTTCTTCAAGACCATGAATGATCAACAACATTCCATTAGAAAACAAAACACTAATCTATATTATCATTAAGCCATAAAATATGTCTTTAAAGTTTAGAAGCATCACAAGAACTTTCAAGAAACATAGTACTATCCAAGGACCAAAATGAATACCCTCCAAATGATTATGATTATGTTGATGTTGATGTCTATAATTTATGTCTAACATTGATTATGATGATGTTGATGTTGATGTCTATAATTTATTTCACTTACTGATGCTTGCCTAGATTGAATTTTGAATTGCCAGGCTGGAGAACGCTTTCAAAGTTTAGGGTATGTTCTACATGATACTCTTAGTTACAACTCAAATGCAACTCAACATATTTTTAATGCTGGGCAACCCACTACAGAAACTCATTCACAGGTGAAATTTAATGTTGTGAATCTTGGCATTGTTAATGTTATTACTTTTCCTCATGTTTCATATTTGTGAAAATGTTTCTTGGCATTATCTTATTCTTATTACAATGCTCTTTGTTGTGGGGCAGGAGGTCAATCTTCATTGTCTTCATTATGGGGGACAGTGAAGATTTCTCTGACAAATAGTAGGTCTTCTTTAGTATCTTATAATAACATGCTAAACTGATAAAGGTGTTATGGACATTTAATCTACAATTACTAATAGACTAAGCATATTATTACTATGCTTAATGTTCCATTTAAATGCATTTAACACAAAAAACAAATTTACAAAACTGAACCAATGACATGTTTACAAAAAAGATGTGTTGAGGAGTTTGCTCCTTGTTTAATGTTAACTGTTCCTACACAATCCACTCATACAACAGTGAAATGCTATGTGGAAGGGATGGTTGATAGTGTTCCTTGAGGGAAGGGGGATTGTGAAAGACTTGTTATCATTGTATTGTGTATTTCTAATATGTTTGGTTGCAGGGCAGACCAGGAGAATGAAGGATCACTCACTGATTGCATGATAACCTAGTTTTGAAGGGTCACTAGAAGAGGGGAATGAAGGTTCACTCAGTGATTGCATGATAACCCCACCAAGCATTCTTTCCTTTAATTTTCCACAATATCTCAAAGTATGATTATTATTTTTTACTTTCTTCTATATGCTATTCTTTCTATGGTTTTGTTATCTCAGAAATATATCAAAAACATTGCAGATGTGCATATAAAAGTAAAATATTGTCCTTCAATTGTTCTACATTGAAGCATTTCCTCTTTGGAGTATTGTCTTCATTTGTACAATATCTGTAAAAAATGGTTCCCATATTTCTTCAAGATCTATTTTAATCTTTATATTGCAATTTTGATTAGATTTGACCTATAGTTGATTTCATTAGTATTTTATAACATATACTCCTAATGTGAAATGTGGAGAGAAAGAAAGAGACACACTAGGTATGAATTACACGATATACCCATCATAACTTAGCACTTAAATAATAAATTATGGACAGGGAATAACCCCCTAACCTCTGGATGTTTGTTTCATGTTGGCCTCTTATTATATGCAAAGGTAGGCCTCTCTTAATTAGGCCAACAACCATAGTATAGGGGCTATAAATTATGGAACCCAAAAGAGTGCACACTTGTATTGAATTAGGTTCAGTATACTACAAGGGAATGGAAACCATGCAATAGTGCCTCATGGGGATGGAAGAAACCCTTCACCAAGAAGATGGTTGTGTCTATAATATTTACTAGAGGCAAATAACATAATTTGGTTCCAGCAATTACCCCTAGACGATAATGGCACCCACAAAACACTTGGAAAAGATAGCACTCACTATATCTTTTATCACTCTTTTAAAGCTGGGACAATAAATCTCAAAGATTGATCAACGAATTCTTGAACACAAAGAGCCATTGACAGATATGATTCATGTGTACAATAGCCAACAACCAGTTGTTCCAATCATGGTGTCCAATAATTATGTTAGAAAAAGCATCTACAAATCCCTTACACAACCATAATAGATTCAAACCATGAATTATAAGAACCTAACAATGGGACTAACAAAGATACAACCTAAACAAATCTTGATCATATTCCACCCTATTGTAAGGCCCAAGAAGTAACTCTATCTTAAAGCTACACATTCCTATAGATGAAGCTCAAAGGTCAGGTAGCTAAAGCATAGAAATACTTCAATGAAAATAGGAATAATTTGATGTACAATCATTTGCTAGATTGGTTTGTGGGTTTTCCACATAATATTTTCCCTTTAACCACATTTATAGTTTGAGAAAATCAGAAAAAAATGTTTCAAATTTATATTATCTTTTTGAACTAGCACACTGCCATCAAAATGCATAATCATTGGTCATCTCAAGAAAATTCCTATTGATTAGTAGGATATCCTTATAAAAATTTGATGCATGGATTTCTTGTGAATTATCGACTGCTATGTATCCTGCAACTATGGAAGGAATAGTGTTGGTGTTAGGTTTCATTTATTATTGAATTCAATGGTTTCCAAGATGTGTTGAGGAGTTTGCTCCTTGTTTAATGTTAACTATTCTTGCACAATCCACTCATACAACAGTGAAGTTACAAAACTGAACCGATGGCATGTTTACAACAAAGAAATAGAATGATAATAATATGCTGAAAATTCTATTCTGTTTAATACATGCCAAAGGACCGCATTGTAAATTGTTGTCACTGAAATGACCGCATTCTACTGGTGTCATGCCCTAGCCCATGGTTTAACTCCATTATTTGATGTTATTGGTACTTGTGCTCAAGAATATCCATTTTTTTGAAATGTTGACTGTGGTTATCAAATGGACAGTCCGTGAGCGTCTAGCTAGGTGCCATTTGTATTGATAGCTTAGGGCATCAAATGTATTGTATCATTGATAGTTGATACTTTGTTAAAAGGAAATAGGATAAAGAATGATTTTTATTTAGTTTCTCTATTTTGATCCCTAAGTGGCTTACAACCCTAGAGAAGTATATGCAAATTTACAAATGCAGTTGCAAGATACATAGCAGCCGATAATTCACAATAAATCCATGCATCCAATTTGAATAGCAATTAATACAAAGAAATAGGGTCCTCCAATGGCCCAATCATCTGAACCTTGATTGTCCCCTCAACCAGTGACCCTTCAAAACTAGGTTATCATGCAATCAGTGAGTGATCCTTCATTCTCCTGGTGAGCTTCTAGGTAGGTGCCATTTGTATATTTGATAACTTAGGGCATCAAATATATATTGTATCATTGATAGTTGAGACTTTGTTAAAAGGAAATAGGACAAAGAATGATTTTGATTTTGTTTCTCTATTTTGATCTGTAAGTGGCTTACAACCGTAGAGAAGTATATGCAGATTTACGGATGTAGTTGAAGAATACATAACAGCTGCTAGTTCACAAGAAATCCATGCATCTAATTTGAATAGCAATTAATACAAAGAAATAGGGTCCTCTAATGGCCTAATCATCGGGACCTTGACTATCCCCTCAACCAGTGACCCTTCAAAACTGGGTTATCATGCCATCAGTGAGTGATCCTTCATTCTCCCGATTTGCCCTGCAACCAAACATATTGGAAATACACAATACAATGATAACAAGTCTTTCACAATCCCCCTTCCCTCAAGGAACACTATCAACCATCCCTTCCACATAGCATTTCATTGTTGTATGAGTGGATTGTGTAGGAACAGTTATCATTAAACAAGGAGCAAACTCCTCAACACATCTTGGAAACCATTGAATTCAATAATAAATGAAATCTAACACCAACACTATTCCTTCCATTCACTTCTACCAAGAATAAAGCTTTTAATCCATTCAACATTACATATAATCATTAGACAGTTACATTTCCTGACTATATAGAGGAACAGTCACGACCAAAATGATCAAAACTACTTTCACCCTTGCACAAGCTATTCCAAACTTCAAGTAAAATGAGCAATATGCTATATCAAATCATTCATATTCATAGTAACCATTCGAAGGATCATTTTGTCAATGAACCCTCTTACTGTACCCCTACAAAAGAGAAAGGAAACCTCAAAATAGAGAAAGGAAGCTTAGTAAAACCAGTCTATGCCGATGTTTGTGAGGGTACAGTCATGATAAGTGCCTCTCAAACCTCTCCAAACATGTAAGATTTTCTTTAAATACTTTATTGATCTCTTCTAAATATTAACCAAATCAAACCTACATTTGAATCCACACACAATAACCCCAAAATGAAGGGTTTTGCATCCTTTAATGAATCTCAGTCACTGGTAGCCCATGGACAGTCAAACTAGTAGTCTCCAAAGCATTCAATAAGTGACTGGATTGTATTTAATACACACTATTCCTTCCATTCACTTCTACCAAGAATAAAGCATTTAATCCATTCAACATTACATATAATCATTAGACAGTTACATTTCCTGACTGTGTACTAGAGGAACAGTTAGGAAATGTAACTGTCTAAACGATCCAAACATTTGAAAATAGTGAATCGATATCCTTGAGCACAAGCACCGATAATATCAAATATTGGAGATAAAGCACGGGCTAGGGCACGACACCAGTAGAATGCGGTCATTTTAGAGAGCATTCGTGATCAAATAAAATAAAATGCATTTGAAATTTGCAGTCGAATATGATGCTAGATGCTCGAAAGATGAAGAAATCACATACCTTCTCTCGCGTTCAGCTTTCGCTCCTCTATCCAATCGAAATAAAAATTATGAGGCCATTTCACTTCTTCTTTTTTCATAGCCAAATCTTCCTTGTACCACACAAAGAACATGCCATTGGTTCAGTTTTGTAATTTTTTTTGTGTGTAATTAGTAATTGGCAGATTAAATGCAAATAACACCTTTATCAGTTTAATTAGCATGTTATCATCATATCAGATAAAGTATGTTTAAGAATTGTTGGGACTGGTCCTTTTGCGTGTATTAAACATAATAGAATTATCAGCATATTATTATCAATCTATTTCTTTGTTCTAAACATGCCATTGGTTTAGTTTTGTAGAATTATTTTTTTGTGTTAAATGCATTTTTCGTGAGGAGGGGTCTTGTTCTGAGGAGATTGATGAAGATTGTGCACCTCAAAAACCAATTCATAAGGTACCAATCCATGTTTCCTATTCACTTATATTTTTGGTTTGGTAAATCTCCTTATAAGTTTCATGTCCTTTCTTTTGATTACTATGGATGAGATATATATCTTAGATTTAACATTCAACTTCTTTACATTTTAGAACATGTAGTGTGTTTTTTGAAGATTTTACCAAATCAACTTTTAACATAAACCAAAAAACCAAACTGATATATTTCCCTTGCAACGTGACAAAATATTTGCATTTGACCAATAATTGCAAGCAATTGAATGATAAATCCACATACCTATATCTTTGTAAAATACCTGGAACATCAAAAAGATGGCTAAGTGGTTGCCGCCATTATTTTTATCTATTGAATATGGGGAAAAAAAACACCAAAAGGAATCGAATAGAAAACATGATTGGTCATTTCAGAGAGCATTTATGATCAAATAAAATGCAATGCCTTCTCTCGCTCTCGATCAACTTTCACCCACTCGTTTTCTCCCACTCCTTTTCTCTACAATTGAAATAAAAATGATTTGGCCGTTTCAAAATAGTGAATCGATATCCTTGAGCACAAGCACCAATAACATCAACTATTTTGATCTGTGGGTACCCTAATGTTGGCAAGAGTTCTTTTATTAATAAGATTACTTTGCAAGCTTGAAGAAGTGATATATTTTGGCAAATGAAGAGTGGAAAGATGATGATGTTCTTGATATCCTGGATGGACACAATGTTGCAGACAGAATGGGAAGACATCTTTCGAGCCTGGCCCTGGATCCTTCGATAATTGGGGTAGGATCAAGACCCAGGCTAAAAAGATGTCTTCCTTTTTGTTGTGGAATATAGGCTCTGTTGTTACAACAATGACAAACTGCGATGTACATATCACAACAGCTAAGAAACATAAATGTAGGCATCATGGTCACAATTTTTTGGAGACACAACATAATTGAGTGCTATTCCCATATGATGCAAAGCAACCACTACTTTGCATCGTCTTGGAAAACCACTCAATTATGTTGTGTCTTCAAAAAATTGTGACCATGATGCCTACATTTATGTTTCTCAGCTGTTGTGTCCCAGGACCCCTTATGACCCTTTACGACTGTTTACGATCCCTAAGAATACATCTTAGAGGTCTTAAAATGTTGTAAAGGGTCATAAGAGGCTCCTAGGAGGGGCTAGGTGAGCTTCCACCTTCACGTGGTTGGCCCTGTTAAGTAGAGAATGTTAAAATATTCTTGAAACAAAGAGAAGCTCAATAATTTAAGGTCTCAGTCCACGAAGATGCTGAAAAAATGACGAGAATCAATGATGGAGAGTTTTTAGATTCTGAGAAGACGTATATGTAGTGGAGGCCAGATTGAGTACTAGTGCATAGATGATGATTCAATAACCTACATCTATAAAACCTTCACAATTATCCCTTCTTTGGCCTCCACTCATTCCTCTTCTAAAAAATGGTTATCTAGAAACTTTGGATAGTGTTCTCTCATCCATGCACGAAATGTGCTAGTGATCGTATAAAATTACTTTAGGCCTCCAGTATTGATGAGATGTACAAGTGTAAAATGTTTTTGCGAGACTGTGATCAATTTTTGCAGTGTACATAAATGCAAGGTGGTGATTATTCTCGACGATTGACATGTAGCTAGGACTAAAGATAACACAGCTCAAGAGACCATCATAGGTTGTCTCTTTCTTCGGTCTATATTATTGACAAAATGTTTTACCTTTCATTAGCTCATCAAATTTGGGGATTTGAAAGAATTTAATAGAATATTTTCATCACAATGTATATTATTTAAGTTGATGTTGCACGAATTTATCTACTTCGCGCACTTGTATACTATGAAGATGGCGATAAAGAAGCATCTCCTCCCATGGCAATGCTTCTTTATCGCTGTCCTCATAGTCTACAAGTGCGCGAAGTAGATAAATTCGTGCAACGTCAACTTAAATGATATATGTTGTCATGAAAATATTCTATTAAATTCTTTCAAATCCCTGGATTCGATGAGCTAATGAAAGGTAAAACATTCTGTCAATAATATAGACCAAAGAAAGAGACAACCTATGATGCTCTCTTGAGCTGTGTTAACTTTAATGTGCCTATCTGTCAGTTTTTCGATAATTAACAATTAATTCCGACAGAAGCACTATGCATTCGACATACAAAATGTCAGGAAAAAATAATTTTTGACATTTAGTGCGACAGTAATGCTATACGTTCGACAAGAAACCCTGTCAGAGAATAGTGCATAACTGTCGCTATTCCGATAGTTTAAGTGTCGTAAAGAGAACATTTTCAACAAAACTTTCGACAGTGAGGCCATATCACCAATAGGTAGATCTGTCGGAATATGATGATAACTGTCGATATTCCAACAGTTATACCATCTAAATTAGTATGGTTCGACATTCAGTTCCGACAGAGATTGTATATTTTTGATAGGTATTGTTATCGGAATTCCGATGGATGAACCAAAGGAAATGCCATTTCGAAGCTGTTGTCATTTGCAACTGAAAGGTGTCGGTAAACTGACAAGTAGGTCTTATGTCACAATCTTCTACGTAAAAATGGTGATAGACTCATGTGTCAAAATTCTGACAAATGAGCATTGCAAATCTGACAAATGGCCGTCAAAATTTGGCCCCAAATGTAGTAGTGTGTATTGACTAGTTGTAGGTTGGAGATAGAAACACCACCCTTTTCCATAACATTGCAAAGGATAGGAGGCAAGGGAATCTCATTACTTCTCTCAGATCCTCAAACGGGAATAAATTCTCCTCTATTGGGATGATTTTGAGGGAAATCACTCAATACTATTCGAGATTGTTTATTGAGGATATCTTAATGGCTCTAGAGGAGGAAGATATTATATCTTGAATACTATTTATTTATTCGTGTGTTATGCAATGAATATATCTCTCAATAAAATAATCACTTTGGATGAGTTGAAAGAGATAGTGTTTAAGTTGAATAAAGGGAAAGAACTTGGTCAGATTTTTTTTCTATGGATTTTTATTAAGAATTTGGGGATTTTGTCAAGTAAGATTTTCTTGAGGTAGTTTTAGAATCTAAAAAATAAATAAATAGATGTTGAAATCCATGAATACTAAATTCTTGGTACTTATTCCAAAAAGGGAAGGAGTTGATTTTATGGATCTCTATAGACCTACAACCTTGTGCATTTTATTTAATAGATTATTATTAAGTTGATTGTTGAGAGGCTTAAGCCATGGATTTATTTTATGATTTTGTAAGAACATGGGGGATTCGTTCCCGGGAGATAAATTTTGGATGAGATTGTGGTGACTATTAAAAATATTCATTCTATGGATACTTTCAAAGATAAGGCTATGTTTATTAAGCTTAAAATGGCCAAGGCTTATGATCAAGTTAGTCAACGCCTTCTTCACAAGGTCCTGAGAGATTTTGGCATTGGTAGTGAGTGGAAAGATGCCTAGATTCATCCTATAAATCAAGCAATTAAAATACTCATTCAAATTCAATTCTACAAAAAGGAAACATGCCTATATTCATCCTACAAATCATTTGCAATATATTTAAAGCTAAAAGATGGAGAAATGAGGAAGTTATGTGATGCCCTACCTCTTTTTCCTCCAAAATTGAAATGCAAGGAACTCCCCACATACCAAATGAATTTGAAAATCCTTTGGGAAGCTTGAAGCTCTTCAAAATCCTAATCCAATGCATCCAATCTCATACAAATCCATCCACAATTCATTCACATATCACATTTTGAGTAATCCGGCAAGAAGAGGGTTTTCTCTTCACAAAAATGGCTAAGTGTCAAATGACTCTATTTTTTTTCTTTTAAAATTGGATTACCAATCTCTTTTTAAAATATTTAAAATAAGTAAATACTAAAATATATTTTCTTCATTTCCAAATTTCCATTTAACACTAATTATGTAATGTCGATTAAAGAAAGCACAAATACACCATATAAATATTTTTAAAAATATCAAATAACCTCTTTACAAATATTTAAGAACACATACATTAAGAAATTCAACATAATATTAAATCATAGTTAAAGTAAATAATTACCCTCCTTTTTAACTCAATTTATTCCCAAGAGCCCCAAACACATCCAAACAACATTTAGTTATACAATAATCATTTAAAATTTATTTAATCATAAATAACTATTAAACTATAAAAATAATTAACTAAACCATTTAATCATAAAAATCATCAATTTAAATATAAACTAATAATTGCACTGCAATTCCTATGAAATGCATCTAAACACAAAGATACTTATCATGGGGTCTCCACATGGGGGTCAAGGTAACCATGCACTAACAATAGTGGTAGATGGAGGGTGAATTACTAATCTCATTAAAGACATATCACACTCTACTGAGCACAATGAGGTTAGGCTTAGGGAAAGTTGGCCAATGTGTCATCTCTGAGTAACCCTTGTTGGGGAAAGTAAGCACTCTCAAACTTGTGGAGCCAGATGAAGTCAATGCCTAGTACCTATCCATGTTAGCATAATAGTTGAAGCACATATGCATATACATAATATCAAATAATAGGAGGCAGTGAAGGGGATCAAGACATTGTGTAGGCCTCACAAGTGAGTAATTTTGAATTTTTCCCTCTTCATACAAACACATCAAATAGAATCATTAAGAAGTAGTGACATAAGAATAGTAGTAAGTGAAACATCAATAACTCGTAAACATGTAAGTAACAATTTTTATATATTATAAGGAAACATATGCATTGATCTTGTAACATCATCTAGATTATAATGTTAAGCATCCAAAAGTATCATCAAATATTTTTTTATTATCATGAAATCATTATCTAACATTAACTAACATTAGGCATCGTTTAAGTACAATAATGAGCATAACATAGAGTTCCTTACTTTAAGTAATTATCAACATCATATAATTAATTAACATCATAGTACTCAATACTAATATATGCTTCTAGCTAGATTAACTAGTAAATAATATAAAATATTGATGCAGGAGCATCTCGGGTTCTTGGCAATCACGTGTCACCAAAAACAAGTTAGAGTTGTTAGATATGCTCAGTAGCATCTTTTGGGCTCTCGATGATGTTTTCTTGTTTCCATCGATGAAACTTGATTGCTACTCAGTTCCTTTGTTTACTGAGTTGGCTCGGTTAGTTCACCAAGTTAATTTTCTTGTCACTTGGTAATCTTTCTCACCGAGTGGTTTATTTTGGATTTATGTTGAGGTTGACTTGTGCATTGAATTTTGGTCATGAAGTTAATGTTGGCATCAATCATTGGGAAGTGTGTGGACCTAGATCTGGTTCTTTCTTCCTCCAATGATGGATCTGAAGGCCAACTTGTTTTAGTAGCCTCTTGTATAAATAAAGTAGTTTGTTGTAGTTGTGAAGGCGGTTTTTAGGAAAAGTTAGGGGATCAGTCTTAGGACATAGAATACAGGATCTAAAAGTGGAATCCTCTCATGTTGGAGGACTGTTGTAACTAAATTTTGAATGTATTTGGCCATAACCGGGAAGGCCTTAAAACCTAACATGTATGAGGTTATTTGATGAATAATATATGATTTCCCATACATTCTCTCTCTCTCTCTCTCTCTCTCTCTCCCTATTGTGTTATTGCTTACATGTGTTGTTTCTACAAGGAGGTTGGTGATTAGGGTGTGCTTTTGGCCCCTCTTCATACCTATCTTGCATCAAGTGGTATCAAAGAGAGGTTGAGATCTGGATCTAAATTTGTGAATTTAGGTTGAGGGTTCCTTCTTGTAAACCCTAGTTGATATTTGTTGTGGGGTGGAAGATTCTGATCTGACCTAAAATTGTAGAGGGTTTTCAAGATGGTTAGTGGGAGGTGAGATGAAGATCCAGGATTGGAAAACATGCTAAGATAAATTTCTACTAGGTTAGAAGCTGTTGAGACAACCCAACACCGAGGAAGAGATCTTGAGGATGTTAGCAATGAACAAGTCAAAGATAAACAAGGTGAAGTAGAACCTGCACCTGTGATGGATCAAGGTGAAGAAATACTTTTAAAGGCATTGATAAATTTGAAGTCTACACCACATTTCAATCTTCCTTAATAGAGTGGAGGGATGGATTCATATGAGTTGATGGATTGGATAACCGCGATGGAAAAGTATTTTGAATATGAAAATGTCCCTGAGGAGAAAAAGGTGGAAATTGCAAGAACAAAGTTGAAGAGTCATACATCCTTATGGTGGGAGAATCTAAAATTGGATATAAATAGGAAAGGAAAATATAAAATTAAGGTATGGAATAAGATGGTGAATAAATTGAAAGGCAAGTTCTTACCCTATGATTATCAGATTAACCTAGTTCGGTGAAAAAAAAGTTTGAGGAAGAAAGATAGCTTGGTAAAAGACTATATTGAGGAATTATATAGATTAGATATCATATTAGGACATGTTGGGGATGAAGTGGAAAGAATTGTTACATACCTAAATGGGTTAAGAGTTTATATTCAAGAGGAAATTAGTTTGGTCAAGCTGGAAAGTATTGAAGAAGCTTATCAGTTTGCCTTGAAAGCCGAGGAGAAATTGAACAAAAGATATGAACAAAGATAAAGAGGAAGAGGTGGTAGGTTCCCTAAAGGAAGAGGTAGATCTTATGGTGAAAAAAATAGATCTAATCAAGACAAAAAAAATCAAGAGAAAGGCAAGACCGAGTGGAAAAGTGAAAGTTCTAGAGGAAGAGGCAGTAACTACGGAGGTGGTTATAGCAGAGGTGGATTCTGAGGAACTTGTTACAATTTTGGAAAAGAATGAAATAGGTCATTTGAGTGTACACATGCAAGTAAGAAGGTCGGTAACATTATAAATGCTTTGGTGCAAGAAGACTCACCAAATGAACCTGAGAAAGAAAATAAATTGATGGTCATAAGAGCACTTTGGAGTGAAAGTAATAAGGAAGATCTGACAAGGAAAAGTTTGTTCAAGACCAGATGCAGAGTTAATGATGAAGTGTGGAAGGTAATCATTGACAGTGGAAGCTCAGATAATTTGGCATCTAAGGATATGGTTACAAATTTTTAGTTGGAAAGGTTGAAACACCCAAAGCCCTGTCGAATTCCATGGATCAAGGATGAGAATACACTGTTGGTAAGTGAGCAATGTTATGTGAATTTGAAAATTGGCAAGTAATATGATAAAGTGTTATGTGATATCATGCCTATGGATCATTGTCATAATTTATTGGGTAGACCTTGGCAATATGATAGACATGCTATATATGATGCAATATTGCATAAATATACTATTTGGGTTGATGGGGGAAAACAAATCTTGTTACCTTTGATTGAAGAATTTGTTAGTAATGTTTGTATATCTATGAAAGTTTGTTTGATGGAAGGAAGAAAGTTTGTTAAGGATTTGAAGAAGAATGATGTGTGCTTTGTTTTGATTCCTAACAAATCGAGTGAGAAAACAATGGATAACATCCTTGAAGAAGTTGATAAGATACTCATTGAGTACAGAGAAATCATTTCTGATAATGTACCTGATGGTTTGCCACCGAAGAGAAGCATTGATGATTGTATGGATTTGATTCCTAGAGCTAGTTTACCGAATAAGGCACCACATCGGTTAACACCTATCCAGAATCATGAACTTAACCGAAAAATCCAAGTGTTGTTGGAGAAAGGTTTGATTAGAGAAAGTTTAAGTCTGTGTGTGGTACCAGCTATATTGGCACCTAAGAAGAATGGAGAATGGTGAATGTGTATTGATTCTAGAGAAATCAACAAGATAACAGTAAAATATAGGTTTCCTATTCCGAGAATGGATGACATAATGGATAGCTTGACTAGAGCAAAATGTTTTACCAAAATTGATTTGAAAAGTGGATATCATTAGATAATAATCATAGAAGGTGATGAATGGAAGTCTGCTTTCAAGACAAGAGAAGGTTTGTATGAGTGGTTGGTTATGCCTTTTGGTTTAACTAATGCACCGAGTACTTTTATGAGATTGATGAATGAGGTTTTGAATAACTTCTATGGTAAATTTGTGATTGTATACCTAAATGACATTTTGATATTCAGTAAGACCAGAGAAGCACATTTGTTGCACATTAAACAGGTATTGCAGAGATTGAAAGAAGAAAAGTTGTTGATTAATTTGAAAAAGTGTTCCTTCATGAAAGAAGAGATTGTGTATTTGGGATTTGTGATTTCAGCTAATGGTTTGAAAATGGATACTGAGAAAGTTGAAGCTATTTTGAATTGGCCTACACCTAAAAAGTCTAGTGAGGTAAGATTATTTCATGGTTTAGCAAGTTTTTGTCGAAAGTTCATCATAAATTTTAGTTCAATTTGTAATGTTATGACTGAGACTATAAGAGGAGATACAAGAGAATTCAAGTGGACGCATAGAGCTAATAAAAGTTTTGATACTCTGAAGCAAAAGGTTGTTGAATTTCTCATGTTAGCTTTACCTAATTTCAATAAGGTATTTCAAGTTGAATGTGATGCAAGTGGTAGTGCAATAGGAGTTGTTTTGAGTCAAGAAGGTAAACCTATTACCTTTAGTGAGAAATTGAATGATGCAAAAAGGAAATATTGTGTGCATGATCAAGAGTTCTATGCTATTGTCCAAGCCCTAAAGAAATGGAGACATTATTTGATATCGAGTGAATTTGTGTTGTATGTTAATCATAAGGCTTTACAGTATTTGGGTAGTCAGAATTAATTGAATCAGAGACATATGAAATGGGTTAAATATTTGCAGAGTTATACATTTGTGATAAAACATAAGAGTGGAGTCACTAACTAAGTTGTTGATGCATTGAGTAGAAGATCTTTGATCACTGAAATGAGAATTGAAGTTCTTGGTTTTAATGAAATGAAATATTTGTATGAAACTAACCCTGATTTTTATGAGCCGTGGAGAAAGTGCAAATCACCTATTCAAGATCAATCAAGTACTAAATAGGAAGACTATTTCATTCAAGAAGGTATGTTGTTTAAAGGTATTCAATTATGTATACCAAAAGGATCAATGATAATTAATTTGATAAAGGAGAAACATAGTAGTGGTTTGGTTGGATATTTTGGCATTGACAAAACATTGAATTTTCTTAAGGAGAAATACTTTTGGCCACAGTTGTATAAGGATGTTCAGAAATTTTTGAAAATTTATGGAGTTTGTCAAGTTGCAAAGGGAGTAGGTCAAAATATTGGATTGTATACATTGATTTCTATTCCTGAGAAACCTTGGATTGATGTTAGTATGGATTTTGTTCTTGGCTTACCGAAGACAATAAGAGGTAATGATTCTATATTTGTTATTGTGGATAGATTTTCTAAGATGGCATATTTTATACCCTGTAGAAAAACATCAGATGCAGTGCATATAAGAGATCTTTTCTTTAAGGAAATTGTCAGATTGCATGGATTACCAAGGAGTATCATCTCTGACCGAGACAATAAGTTTGTTGGATACTTTTGGAAGACTCTTTGGAAAAATTTGGGTACCGAGTTGAGGTGTAGTTCTACATTTCACCCACAGACTGATGAACATACATAGGTTATAAATAGAAGTTTGGGTAATATTTTGAGATTTTTAAGTGGAGATAAACTAGGTAATTGGGATTCTATGTTGGCACAAGAATAGTTTTCATACAATAATTCAGTAAATAGGAGTATTGGAAAAACACCTTTTGAGATTATTAATGGCATAAAATCTAGAGGTATATCATATTTGGAGAACATTACTAGTGAAGAAAAGAGAAGTGTTGAAGGAGAAGAATTTGTTGAGTTCATGAAGACATTGCATGAGGAAGTGAAACATAAGCTGGAGAATAATAATAAAAAATACAAGGACAAAGCAGATAGATCAAGAAGACATAAGACTTTTGTAGTTGGGGATGAAGTAATGTTACACTTGAAGAAAGGTAGATTTTCTGTTGGAACCTATGGAAAGTTGAAAATAAAGAAATTTGGTCCCTACAATATATTGAGGAAATTTGACAGTGGAAATGCTTATGAGATTGAGTTACCCGATGACATGGATATATCACCTATATTTAACATTGCATACTCATATGAGTATCATGAATCTAATGAAGAAATGACAGTACCGAATGATTATCCAAAGAAGAAGACATAAGAAGTTGAGCAGATTTTGGAACAAAGAATGGCAAAAGCACAAGAGGAAAAGAGTACATGGAGTATCTAGTAAAATGGAAGAACGGACCAATTGAAGATCATTTGTGCATTACACAATTTGAGTTGGATTCAGCTTGGGTTTTACCTATTGCATGATTCAAAGAATCATCTCAAAACAACCCCAGGTGTCTGATGCAGGAGCATCTTGGGTTCTTGGTAATCCTATGTCACCAAAAATAAGTTAGAGTTGTTAGATATGCTCGGTAGATTCTTTTGGGCTCTCAGTGATATTTTCCCATTTCCACTGACGGAGCTCGGTTGCTACTTAGTTCCTTCATTTATCGAGTTAGCTCGATTAGTTTACCAAGTTAATTTTCCTGTCATGAAGTTAATGTTGGCATTGATCATTAGGAAGCGTGTAGACCTAGATCTGGTCATTTCTTCCTCCAATGATGGATCTGAAGGCCGGCTTGTTTCGGTAGCCTCTTGTATAAATAAAGTAGTTTGTTGTAGTTGTGAAGGTAGTTTTTAGCAAAAGTTAGGGGATCAGTCTTAGGATATAGAAGATAGGATCTGAAATTGGAATCCTCACATGTTGGAGGATTGTTGTAACTAAATTATGAATGTATTTGGCCATAATCAGGAAGGCCTTATAGCCTAGCATGTATGAGGTTATTTAATGAATAATATATGATTTCCCTTGCATTCTCTCTCTCCCTATTGTGTTATTGCTACTATGTGTTATTTCTACAAGGATGTTGGTGATTAGGGTGTGCTTTTGGCCCCTCTTCATACCTATCTTGTGTCAAATATACTCACCTCATTCTACTTCCAAGCCATGTTCGAACACCATATTATCTCATTTCCATGAAGGGATTGGAGTGGCACCACATAAGAGACCATTCTAGGATACCATAGACCCTTGGCCATTCCTTACCCTATTAAGAGAGCCTAGAAACTAGCTCAAAATATCACCCTACAATCAAATCTTCATCTTTTTATCTTGAGAGGTAGGTTGGTTCATTTTAGAGTTCACCACAACAACTAGGGTTTTGTAAAATAAAATACAACTAGAAATTAAGTTGTTCTTTCTCATCTTGATGATGGTTCATGAAATGTGACCTTAAATGTCATTGGAAAAAATTACTACATAGTTTAATTGATGCAGGAGCATCCTTGGGTCATTAGCAATCTTGCATCACCCAAAAATATTTCCTTTTAGTTTTGTTCTTGTTAGTAGTTTTGTGTTTTTAGTTGCATTCCTCAGTTTTGGATCATATGTTGTTGCAAACCTCAGGGTTGGTTCTGAACATCTCATTTTACTTATGTCTTGGTTCACACCTTGATCAGACTCTTTGCAGTGGAGATATATTGGATTCAATTTTGGGTCTATGTATTCTTCATGTTCTAATGGTCAGTTGGCATTTTCTGATCTTACAAAGTAATTTCCTGATCGATGAAGCTTTGTGGTGCATATCATGATGATCTTTGATCTTTGGTCAACGTTCCTCTTGGATATTACATTATTTCAACATCTTGGCATTGAGAACATTATGATTTGGGAACCCTAGCCTATATTATTGTAATAATTTTTCTTGTCCTTGGAGAATGTAATAGGTCTTGGCTGACATATGTGATGTGAAGGTTCTATATAATGAGGCATTTGATCTTTGTTAGGGAGCTCCTAGAAGTGGTAAGCATAACCTTTGGGAGGTTAAATCTAGGGTTTATAATTTGGGTTTCTATTTTAATTAGACATGTATGCCAAAATTTTGTAAGTTGCATGTTGCAGACCAATTTGATATAAATATTTGATTATGTGATAATGCAAAGATTTGTTATAGCTTGATGATTATCTATTCTTATGTCTAAGTTGTTTGTTTTCATTGTATTGACTCATGTTACATGGTTTGGACCTCTCCATTGGGGAAACTCTAGCCATGAATGCATAATTTGGTATTTGAGAAAGGTTGATGTTCTTGTGTTAACAGATCGAAGCTCTCAAACTTGTGAAGCCCCTGATGTGTTTTTTGCGGGGTGGTAGAGTTTGGATCTGACTCAAAATTGCAGAGGACTTGCACAAGGGGATCACTGAGGGATTATTGTTGGTTGGTAACCTTATTTGAGTGTTGAAGGAATTCCAAAGGTGAACATATCACCAATTTGGAGGAAGACTACAAATGTGTTCAATAGATCATGAAGAGAGAGGCAATTGAATCCTTGTAATTAGATTGTTGAAGCTGAGGCAGTTACACTTGTAGAAGGATGAGCCCTAGAAGGCTATAACAAATGATAGAGGAATTCAAGAATAAGATTTGAAATGAGATCCAAAATGAATTCACTAAATTGCGAAGGAAACTTAAGATTGAGGATGAATATGAAGAATTTGTTGAAGATCTTGAGATTGTGAATACTGAGATCCTTGCATATGCAAAAAGATTATTGAGGGCTATGCCACAAGTAAGTAAAATTCATAAAATGGAGGTTTCTATTTTCTCTAGTTCACTACGTCATGAGGATTCGATAGATTGGATTGGCGAAATGGAAGATTAATTTGAGCTTGAAGATATCGGAGATCCATAGAGGGTTAGGATAACACAAACTAGGTTGAAGGGTCATGTTGCCTTATGGTGGAAATAATTGCAAAAAGATAGTGAGGAGAATGGTGAAATGAAGATCACTAGATGGAGGGTAATGATTTTTATATTGAAAGCTAAATTCATTCCTGGGGATTATGAATTAAAATTATCTAAGAAATTGTAAAACGTGAAGCAAAAAGACATGAGCATGAAGGAATATACTAAAGATTTTTACAAGATGACAATCAGATCTGGACATCGAGAGATATCCAAGGAGAAGGTGGCTAGATATATTAATGTTCTAAGATTTAATATTCAAGATTATATGAGTATGTTATGAATTTCTATAGTGGAATATGCTTAACAATATACACTGAAGGCAGAAGATAAGTTGAAGAGGATACTAGGTAACCCTAGAGGGAAGGAGAAGTAAGTGAGTGGAAGTAGATCATTGAGGTAGAACTTGATCAGAAGACACTTAGGAGAGGAAATGGTAGCAAGGATTTTAGAGGCACTTTATTTAAGTGTGGTGACATAGGGTGTAGAGATTTTCAATGTTTCAAGGGATCTAGTAAAAGTTTGGGTAAATCAAATCCTGTGGTACATGAGGAAAAGACTACTGATGAACATGTGGAGAATATGGAAGAACCTGAGATGGGGGAATCTCTTATTCTTAGGAGAATCGTGTTGATTAACAAGGAAGTTGAACCTATACAAAGGAGGAATTTGTTTATAACTATGTACAAATCAGGAGGTAAATATTGTAAGCTTATTGTGAATAGTGGAAGTAATGATAACCTTGTATCATAAGAGATGGTGCAAAATATTGGATTGAAGAGGTTTAAGCATCCTTTTCCTTATGGGATAAGTTGGTATCAATATGATCTATGGTGGAGGTGAAAGAATAATGTCTAGTGAACTTGAACATTAGACCTTACAAAGATGACGTATTGTGTGATTTCGTATCTATGAGTGTTTTTAATGTTCTATTAGGAATAACTTGGCAATCTAATACAGGAGATATCCATGATTGCAAAATAAATTTGGTCATAATAGAGAAGTATGGGAAGAAGTTTACTTTGGTTCCTTTGAAAGAGGAAGAGGGGAGAAGTGCAAGGAATTTGATCATTGTGAAGAGTTACTATTTTGAGAATTAGAATGCAAAGGGTAAGTGGAAGAAAGACTTGGATCTAAAGGAGGATCTTAGATCTTATTGGATTACAGAGAGGGGGGGATGGGATGAATCAATAATCCCTGATTCCAAATACCTAAAAATATTTTCTTTGATTAACTCAATGACAACTCAATAAAACACACTTTACTATTTACCGACAATAGTAAATAAACTTTAAACAATCAATAAAGCATTCACACAAATTATTCAACAAATTTAACACCAGTATTTAACGTGGAAACCAAGCTTTGGGAAAAACCATTGTGGGAATTGCCACCCACTAAGAAAATACTCTTCTGAAGTACGTTTGGTTAAGAGCCAATCATGTTAAAGATTACAATACACATTGTTAGGTGTGACCCGATCAAGGGATTTACCTCAGATCTGTTAGGATCTTCACCCTGTTAGGAGTGGCCTGGTTAGAGGGCTTCAAACACTCTTTATAATGTTACCTTTTTCAAGGATTTTACAATAAGACTGCTAAGTCTAATCTATTAAGAGATTTATCTATTACAAATGCTAGTAACCAATGGTAAATTATTTGACCATAGATTTGCAAGTATCTTTGCATAATCAAATCCTTTGTGTGCTCTTCTATCTTCACCTCAATTCTTCACTTTCCATTGGCTTCAACACTTCATCAAATCCTACTTTTCCACTCGAAATATCTTTGTTCCTTCTTCACTACATCACTTGGTGACTCTTCAACTATTCAATTTTCCAACCATTTTTTCATACAAATCCATCCTTTATATAGACAATTTTTGCCTCTTAATCTCCTTTATTACATTTTCCTTTGATCAATCTTAATTGTCCAATTCATTATACCTTGAATCTGGATCTCGGTAACACGTTTTCTTTGCACCTAGGAACTTGAACTTTTCTTCAAATGTGTTCCTTTGGCTTTAATCATTTAGATCTAAGCCGTATATTTTCACCTTGAATTGTTCTATTCATAGATCTCTGTAACTAAATTTCCTCATCATCATGGTCATCCAACTCATCATATCTAATCATTAAATATCATTTCAATCCTTATTTAATATCTATTACTTGCTCAATGTCTTCCATTTGTATTTCGCTTAGCTTCGCTCAATGCCTAAAACTTTCTTGGTCAATGTATTGAGTTCCTCTCGCTTTACCGAGTTACTTCCTTTTATCTTTTACCTTTACCGAGTGACCTTTCCTGTTCGGTATGCAAAACTCTTTTACTTACCGACTTGACAAATCTTCATTACCATGCTTTACCAACTTAACATAATCATATTTTAGGTAGAAAAAAATTATATCATCATAATATAATAATTGTATGATCTATATCAGTTACCTATCTAAGTTCTTCAACTTCACAACATCTCATTTCTTCTTCCCCCTAACTCATTCAACTTATATCATTATCAAATGATATGACAACATAATATATACCAAAAATCAATTGCTTGACATCAATGACAAGAAAATAAATAATCTAACATTTCTACTATCTTTTATTCCTCTAATCTTGGTCATTCCTCACCATCATCACCATCAGATAATCAATCTTCAATATTACTACCAGTTATGGTAATAGATTTGAGAATAGGTTGGTGTCAGAAAGAAATAAGGGTAAGCTTGAGTAGTAGAAGGCCTTGGTTGCAGAAAAAATGGGGTCATATAGAAAAGGTAAATTAGATGTGCAAAGGATAAGAGGTAGTGCCAAATGTTCTTTACTACCTTATGCAGATGTGAGGTATGGAAGAGGAAGTGTGAAGTCGATTGAACTGATGGATTTGACAGAAGATGGAGCAAAAGTGTAGAAAAGAAAGTTGCAGATAAAAAGGATATTTGGATTAAGAAAGAGCATGGGATTTATGTCTTAAATCTTGTAAGATGTTAATAAGTTCCTCTTATGGAACAACTTCTTCTCACTAGGGGTGTCTGATGCAAGAGCATCCTTAAGTCGTTGGCAATCTTGCATCACCTAAAAATATTTCCTTTTAGTTTCAAGTTCATGTTAGTAGTTTCTATGTTTTCAGTTGCATTCCTCAGTTTTGGATGATATGTAATTGTGAACCTCGGGGTTGGTTCTAGACATAACATTTTACTTGTGTCTTGGTTCACACCTTGATTAAACTCTTCATAGTGGAGATATCTCAGATTCAAGTTCGGGCTTATGTATTCTTCATTTTCTAACGATCAGTTGGTATTTTTTGATTTGCTAAAGTAATTTCTTGATTGAATTTTTTTTTGGCGCATATCATGATGATCTTTGATCTTTTCCTGATGTTCCTCTTGGATCACATATTATTTCAACATATTGGCATTGAGATCCTTATGTTTTGGGTCTTGACCTATATTCATGTATTACTTTTTCCTGTTCTTGGAGAATGTGATATATCTTGGCTAACATATGTGATGCCAAGCCTCTATATATTGAGGCATTTGATCTTTGTTAGGGAGATCTTAGACGTGGTAAGAATAACCTTTAGGAGGTTAAATATAGGGTTTATGATTTGGGTTTCTATTGTAATTAGGAATGTATTTTAAAAGTTTGTAAGATGCATGTTGTAGGGTAATTTGATATAAATATTTGATTCTATAATAATGTGAAGATTTTTTATAGCTTGGTGATTATCTATTCTTGTGTTTGAGTTGATTGTTTCTATTAATCTAGAAAAGTACCATAAATTAGAACTTCACTTGATCAAAGAAAACTTAAAAATATGAAATAACCCTAATAATTTAAACCCTTCATTACAAAAAAGATAATTTCTAATATTGGGTGGTAATATAGACTTACTGACACAACCATGGTCGGAGTCTCCCCAATGGAGATTTTCCAACCATGTAGCAAGATTCAACCAACTCATAAACAAGAAAAGACAATCAAGATGCTACAACAGATCTTCACATTATCACAAAATAAAGTAGTTACATCACATTGGCCTACAACATTCAAATTACAAAATTTTGGTATACATGCTTGATTACAACAAAATTCTAGACCTAAACCCCAATGCTAACCTCCAAAGATTATCTCATTCATCACTATTCGCTACTCAGCTACCTGAATCCTAAACAAAGATCATAAGCCTCAATATATAGAGCTTCACAACACATATGTTTGCCAAGAACTATCACATTTTCCAAGAACAAGAAAATGTAATACATAATTATAGGTTAGGACCCAAATCATAAGATCTCATTGCCAAGATGTATAAATGATGCATAATCCAAGAGAGACGTCAGCCAAATACCCAAGAATGTCACCATATGAGTCACCAAGATTTATCAATCAGGAAATTACTTCGTGAGATTGGAAAACTCCATTTGACCATTAAACAATGAAGAACACATCACTGGCCCGAACTTGAATCCAAGATAACTTCATCTTGATAAATCTAATTGAGGTGTGACCCCATACATAAGTAAAACATGATGTCCATAACCAATCATGATTTTCACAACAACAAATGATCCAAAGATAAGGAAGGCTTCTAAAACTAAGGAAACTAGAAAATAGGAACAAACTGAAAGGAAATGTTTTTGGGTGATGCAAGATTGCCAACGACCCAAGGATGCTCCTGCATCACTTACCCATTCTCCATGCTTTGTAACCTTGTATGTAGACACAACCTCTAAAAATAATTCAACAACTTGAATTTTATTATATAGGGGAAGCATGCCAATGCCCACACACCCTAATTTTGCGCACCTCTAGAGCCTAAACTATACATTGGATTTTGAATCTTTTTTGGTTATGTTTATATGTGAGTTAACACCTTAAAAAAAAATTCTTGGCTTGTGGGAATTAATGAATCTCCTTCTCGAGATCGTTAAGCCTCGAAGGGTCAGAAAGTGTCCTTTTTAAATTGCCACTTGAAATATACCACCTTTTACACCATTAACCATTTACCGAATTAAAAAAAAGCATAAACCCCCTAATGAAAAAATACAAAAATATTTAGGGATGGCCTCGCAGTGCAATGATGTTGCAAAGATGTGTTGAAATGGAAGTCTTACGTTTGATTCACATAGGTCTTTATTGATGGGTTTGTGATACTTGGTCAATGGTTGTTGCTTAGTGGTGTTGGACGAGGATTGGTGTAACATAGTCTATATGTGTTGGACCAACTATGGTGGAATGACAAAAAAAGAATATGTATAGTGGGTGGGCTACGTTGGGAGGTGATTCAATGTAGGAAATTACTAAAAGTGAAAGGTGTAGGAGAGATATAAGGAGTTGATCAATGGTAATGGGTGCTAGTGGTAAGGGAGAGATAAGGAGTAGTAGGAATAAGAAGGGTACACAGAGGGATAAGGTGGTGGAGAAACAGGGGGATAAAATTAGAGAAATAAGAGGGGGTCATAAATGGAGAGATAAGGAGTTGGAGAGGCGTGGATAGATATGTAGATACGTTGAAGAGATAAGAAGATTGAGAGATAAGGGCAATAAAGCATGGAGACAAATGTGGAGCGATAAGGTGAGATGTGAAAAGATATCAACGAGAGATAAATTTAGGAGTTGTTAATGCCTTGATAATGGTAAGAATATCACCATGAGGATGAGGTCCCCCATTGTGACCTCACTAGTTCAAAACTCCAGTCAAAAGTGATTTTCGATAATAAAAAATAAAAACATTTAATTTAAACAAAAAAACATTTAATTATAAAAGGAATTGGTTGCCATCATTGACCACTTTAGCGTTAGGAATGGGTTTTCATAAAATTATTCAACACTTTCCATAAAATATTTAACATCCCTTTAAAATCATTCAACATCCTGTTAAAATCATTTGAGGCCCTAGTCATAAATACCCCAACACCCATAACCCATGGAGAATGACACGTTGCCAATGCTTGCTAACCCCAAAGCCCTAAAATGCTCAATTTTTTTCATAGTTTTGGGACTTGTTTTTCCTATGACTTCCTTTTCTACTTCCCACAAATGATTTCGATGCCCAAGAGTTCTCTACAAGTCGTCAAGTGTTTTAGTGCACATTCAGGTAGTGCCTCTTCTTGAATTTAACTTTTTAATGTTGTAGTTTGATTTTCTTATCATCATTTATGTGTATTTTGTCAAGGGTATGAGTTTGATGTATTTTTTCATCATTTATATGTATGTCATCAAGGATTCAAGTCATTTTTTTTCTTTCACTATATAATAAGGAATGCAATTTATTTGCATTATTATTTGATGTATATTTTCATCATTTATCTATATACCATCTAGGGTTTGAGTGAGATGTATTCTTTCATCATTTTATCTGTATGTCATCAAGGGTTCAAGTCATTTAATTTGTTCCCCTATATAATATGGAATGTAGTGTGTTTGCATTATTATTTGATGTATTCCTTCATCATTTATTTTATGCCATTGAGGGTTTGAGTTTGATGTATTTTCATTTCTCTGTATGTCATTGACTATTTGAGTCATTCAATTTATTTCGCTATATAATATGAAATGTAATGTGTTAACATTATTATTTGATGTATTCTTTTATCATTTATCTGTATGTTCTCTATGGTTTGAGTCATTAAATTTCTTTTGCTATATAATATGAAATTTAATATGTTTGTATTATTGTAGTAAGCTATTGTTTCTAGAGTTGATTGTGTTTTCTTTTTTTTGCATCAATGTTTTGGATCACACTCTATGATCCATCATCACAATGAGAGAACAACTGAAGGATATTACAGAGTTCTCTCATCCCAATGATGGATCACAAAGTGTGATCTAAAATGTTGATGCAAAAAAAGAAAACATAGTCAACTCTAGAAACACTAGCTTATTACATGATGGATTTTGGAAAACTTATATCTTTGATGTTTGTATTATTGTTTGATGTAATGTTTCATTATTTTTCTTTTTGTCATTGAGAGTTTCAGTGTGATGTATTTTTTCATTATTTCCATGTATGTTGTCGAGGGTTTGAGTCATTTGACATCTTTGTCTAGGTATATAATATGAAATGTAATGGGTTTGCATTATTATTTGTCATCTATGGTCTTTTATTCATGGGTATAAAATATAATTTCGAATCTATGGTTTATCTTTCATGAAATAAAATGGGTATACATTATAATTGTCAATGTCTAGTTTTTCTTTCATGATTGTAATTGGTCAACACTATCATTCGAAATCTATAGTATTTTTTTTAATTAAATGTAATGGGTATACACTATTCTTTAAAATGTCTACGTTTTACTTAGGAAATGTGATTGGAATACAATAATTGGCCAATTTTTTTGGTTGGTTTTAGGATTAGTCATCATACCACTAGTAGAATTTGGCAAATAAATGACTACATGACTAAAAAATTTAGTCACATGACTAATTTGACAATTCACAAGTATAAGTGACTAAATAAATGACTAATTTGGTCATTGGGTAAAATCACAACTAAATAATTGGTTCTAGACAAATAAAAATGACTAAATAAATGAGTATTACTCCTCTATTCTTTTTCTTTTGAATTTGATCACAATCCATAGAGCTTAAGCCCCCCTCATAAATAACTAATTTGTTCATCATGTAAAAATAACAACTAGATAATTAGTTACACAAATAAAAATGACAAAATAAATTACTTTAAAGAATTTACTACCTGAAGTTACAGAGTATTGTAGTCATCAAGGCTTAAATTATGGACTAATCATGTAGTAAATGAAGCATAGTTCATTATGGACATGTATGGCATAAAAATACAGACTATCTTACCTATATGTCTTAGTCTAAATGTTAGCTTAACAATTGTGTCTATTTGAAGTGTAAGTTAATGTTAGGAACTTTTGTAGGTGAACATACAATGATGCTATTTTTCGACATATATTCACTACGAACCTTCTAAATAGATCATTGTTAACCAACTTGTATTTAATTTAAATTTGAGTTTGAGAAAAATAATTATATAAGTATGAATATAATGTTTTCAAAAATCTTGAGTGAAAATGAGACATTCAGAGTCAAACTAAATGGATTGGAAAGTTAAACTAACTGTACATGAAAATTTAATTTGTATACTACATTAACTTTTATATTGACTTGCGTATCTTGATTGTCTTGTTGAAGGTTGAATTAAAACTTTTATTTATATCATGGAATTTAGATATTAACAAATAAATGTTTAAACCTCTAAGTACTCAAATGTATGAAATTAGACAATATCATGATCTTTATATTCCATATCAATATCTAAACATTGTGTTTGCATGTTCTCTGTGCATTCCTAAAACAACTCTCCCCTCTGTTTTATTGATACGAATCAAGGAGCTCCACTACAAAATAAGGTGTTTTAAGACAACTTTTTGAGACAAAAAATTATTATTATCTTAAATTTGTCTTCTCTCTTAATTTTTTATTTAACTTATTCATTTTTTTAATTTCTAATTTCTAAAACAACCATCAAAAATAAACTACAACGCGGAAGTAATTTCATCCCGTCGTTAACAAAATTCTTTCTTTTCCTTACATGGAACAAAATGCAACATCATGTGCCCAGGTCCACACACGCACACACCCTTCAATGGGTTTTTTTCAAGGGTCGTTGGCTTGATTCTGCAACATAAATTAATAAAAACAGTGTCACCATTAATGGATTCTTCCATTCCACATGGGGTTTTCATTATTTTTCCAAAATCTCGAAGATAAAGCAGATCCTAGGATGTTCAGTTATTTTTGAGTGCTCATTTTCTTTTAAAGATAGCACCAAATCATGCCAAATTATCTCTCTTCTAAGGAATGATGTTATTAGAATGAATCTGGTGTAAATCCTATGCTTTTCTCTGAGAAAGGGGTTTCTACAGCACTAGGGTTCTCTGTTTTCTTTCAAAAGAAAGATTTCCACCAATTTGTCTAAACCTAGTTGTAATATCTATCAGAATGAAGGAAATTTTTCTTCTCCAGAGTGTCTTGGATGAAAAAGATGAGATCTTGTCATTCAGGCGCTCAAGAGGTCTAACACTTGGAGATGCCAGCACAAGGGGTTCAGGTATGAAATCAACAAGCACTTTGGATGAAAAATGCAAAGATTTTGTAGGTACCATTAGTTTAAGCTTTTACTTGCTTGTAATACTGTATAATTATGCCGTAGGCGTTTCCATTCTGGAAAGCCCCGACCTGATATGGACGATCAATGACTGCAAATTGTGGAGAAGGCAATGACTGCCATTGGGAGAGTGTAAGCCGCAGTATTGTTTCTAAAACCATCTTATCAGAGTTGGTTTTGACAACGTACTTGCTGCGTCAGTGCTCTTCTCTGCTCGTTGTCACCCTTTTCCCCAGTTTCAACTAGCAGATGTCTCTTCAGTGCATTCATTTAACAACGGTCAGGTGTACGCGTACTGGAGGACTTTAAGGTGAAGTAACTGTGTTCCCTAATTAGTATGAAAGTGAGAGAGATTAACATTAAATCGCTAACAAAATCATTGTCAGAAATCTCACTGTATTCTAGGTGCCAGTGGGAACAATATTACAACCAGATATAATAAATTTCCATTCCCCCTGGACATGCCTCTAAAGAATATAGCTTTTGGCAAAGGTGCTCGTACTCTTCATAAGTTTGAGTCACCTCGTATTTCCATAGATATCCAACAAGATAATTAATGAATAATTTATAATAATTAACATTTTAATAAAATTATATAAATGAGATATTTAATTAAAGAAAGAATAATTGTATATTAAAAAATAATTTAATCTATATATACCAAGACTATTAAATTAAATTATACAAATAAATATTTGAATTTTCATATTAAAAAATAAAAATAATATAATAATATAAAGTATATTTTGAAATATTGTATTTTGTTGTGATGGGGAGAGAGAGAGTGTTTTCATCTTTCATATCTCTTACATGAACAAAACACTAACCAAATTAGAAAATAAAACCTAAATTGTTCATAATAGAGACATAAAATATTAAATTAGATTTCAAACTTATGTTTAAATATAAAATTTAATAGAGTCGAATGAATGAAAAGTCAAATTATATCAAAATCTAAATAGTAGTTAAATAATAATTTAGAAAAATTGTAATAATTAATAAAAGACTAAATTAAAAGATATACATTTAAGCTATTAGAATTGAAAAAATGAAAAGTAAGTATTGGTGTAGGATTGGAAGATATGAATATAAGTCTTTTAAAATGTTTATGAACATTACTTTATTAAAAACTTCTTTAATTATTAAACTTAACAATATTTCAAAATATACTTTGTATTATTATATTAATTTTATTTTTTAATATGAGAATTCAAATATCTATTTGTATAATTTAATTTAATAGTCTTTGTATGTATAGATTAAATTATTTTTAAATGTACAATTATTCTTTCTTTAATTAATATCTCATTTGTGTAATTTTATTAAAATGTTAATTATTATAAATTATTCATTAATTATCTCCTTCACCTCCATTCATTAATTATATCAAATTCGAGGTTAATTACCTTGGAGGGAATTTTGATTGATGGGTTGAATAACTTTAGAATTATTAACCAATTATGACCTGGTACATATGTTATGTTGGATTGCCTTGCTTTCATCTCCATTCATTTCTAATAATACACTTTTATTGACTTCTTATGAATTTGTTGGTATTTCATTTATTTTTCCATCCTAAATCGTGGGTGCACTAGACCATTGTGAATGCCACTATGAAAAATGAATTTGCACATCCTAAATCCTATTACTTACTATAAGTGTGTGTTGTTTTTGTTGCCAGGCCATAGAAAGACTTTTTGTGATTCTTGCATATAGCTGAATTTGGGCTAACCCACAATTAAGTTTGGTGCACTAATGTTGTCTTTGTCACGATCAAGTCACAATGTCTAAAACCCATCCTATCATCCAGAATATAATATGTAAAAATATTAACAGCTGCGATGATGCTGCTTTGACTCCATGTTCGCCGATTCTTCAAACCTGTCATAACCAAAAATCTATCCTACGTATTTTGCAAGAAGAATGGAGACCTTATCAGCAACTTCGGGAAGTGTGCGCGTTAGTGGAGGGAGTAATAAATATTTTCTTCTTTCCTTGACTCCTTGCCAATCCCCAACACGTGATTCTTAGCTACCTTCCTGACATCTTCCACCAGCATGAATGACATCACAATAAAGCTTTGCAAGATATTTATACAAGAGGAAAAGAGACGTAATAGAGGAGGATATTTATGATTAAAATATAAAAATATCAGTGCACAGAGAGAATAAAAGGGAAGGCAATGCATGTAAAAGGCAGAGAATGAGAGAGTTTTATTTGGAGGGAGTTTTATTTATGGAAAAGAGGAGAGTTTATTTGGATGAAGAACACGAGAGTTCATTTTATGAAAGAAGATAAATTTATTTTGAGGAAGAGTTTCATTAGAAGGGGAAGGAGGAGATTATTTTTGAAGGAAGAAAAAGTGGCACACACAGGAAGGAAGGAGGAAGAAAATTAGATCCAAAAGAGAAGGATAGAAGCATTGCCATAACTCCAAATGTCTACTAATGAAAACCAAGTTCTTTTATTGTTGAATTCATGTTTTGCTTAGTGAGTTGAAATTTTATTTTCGGTTTACATTGACTATAAAAGATATATAGTATTTCTTTTGCATATCTATTTTTCTTATTATGATCTTTGGATTTATATAAACATATAGAGAAAGAAGAATTTGTGTATAATTCTTGAAAAGAGATATTAGATTGGAAATATGAGCAGTCTTACAAATTTATTAGAAGGAAAAGAGATGAATTAAGTTCAAGAAATGATTGAAAAGTTTAGTAGAACTCTTTTTTCTGAATTTGTAATTTTAGAATGATTTTAGAGTAAAAACCAGATTTAAACGTAAATATTTTCATTACAAACTTACACTTGAATATAAACCATATTTCAACATATCAAAGAAAATGAATTCAGTGAATTGTTGGATGATGTTCTAGAAATCTGAAGATGCTTATTATTTTATTATGAGAATGTGTAATTAGGAATATCATTTAAGAAATTGGATATTATCTGGGAAGAGAAAAGATAGTAAACAAAAACAAAAGTCTTTGACAACCTTCGAATTTAACTTATGGTTAAAGATAAAACTTAGGAACAAACTTGTTTTTACTACGACATAAAACTTGATGAACTACCTTTAAAGAAGTGGAATGATTATATTAAATATGAAATGTGATTTTATTGTAAGAAGTGAATCCTGTTAGAAAAGGAGAAACTTGGATTTAGGGTTGTTTTTGTGATTGATCCATTTTGAAAAGGTGAAATCAGAACCTTAACTATTCGGAGGATAATTTATCATTTTAGGGGAAATACTATTACTTGCTAAAATTAGAGCAGCATTTAACTTCACTCTTTCAAACTTTAAACATGGGTTTATAAGTGGGAGCTAACCACTTTGTTGAATAGAATCATGTTAATTAAGTTCATCTTAGAAAGACTTCGATAAAATCTTATTGATCAGGAATACCTATGAAATTTAGGCCAAGTCAGTTATGCTTTTGCAACCTATCATTTACAATTTTGACTATCGTTAGTGCATCAAGGAAGAACTATGCCTATGTGTACAGGCTTATTTTCATTATCTTACATTGAGTGCTTATGTGTAGATAACTACTAAGTATGACTAAATGATTCTGTAAATATAAGGCCATATCTAAATCAGTGCAAAGTACATACTATTAAAGATTATGATTACTTGGAATACCAGATAAAATAATAAGGAAATGGTGTTTGTATGTGTTGAAGTATGCAAGAGTGTTTTTTTGTGTTTCTCTGTGCTTAAAGAAATAAAAGACTATATAAAGAGAAACTTATATTTATTATGCAATTATATTTCCTATTGAGAACCAAGAGGATGGAATATTCGTTAGCTTTGTGTTTAAATTGGAACTATGTATATGTTCTTCTATATTGGTTGGATACAAAATAAAAGAGATTTTCAACATGTTGCTCAAGAGAGAATTGATGATTCTAGTTTTAAATACCAGAATGGTGCATATGTTTTTCTCCATGTACTATGATTATTTCAAGTTATAAATATCATTTGAACATAAAAGAGATAATGAAAGAAATGTATGAGCTTGACATATTTTTGATGGTTAGGAAAAGGATGTTGTTATGTTCCTTTATGTATGTTGGATGCACCCATGAAACATGATGTACTATGTATTAAATGAGAATCTTTACACATTCTTTTCCATATGTATGAAATGGAAGTAGATATACAAGGTTTGTTTTCTAGAAGTCCATGATATGTTATATTGGAACTTCATTGTAAATGTATCAAGTAGCACATATTCCATTACCCCTTAGTTTTACTTTTTTAGAGTACTTCTAGCTGGGCTGGGTATCTTTCATGTCAAGAAAGATTCCGGGGAAGCGTTAATGCTTCGTGGTAGGGTGGAAACGCACTCCCACAATATTCTCACCCTTGTTGACTTTTGTGAACAGGTTTTTGAAGTTACTTACAGGAAGGACTTACCATTTCGTAATTGACATTGTGGTATTTGGTAAATTTTGTTGTTCACTTATGTCGTTAATATGGAAGTACATATTTTGATCTAATTCTTATCATTTACCGATATGATTCGACAGTTGGTCAACTTTTCGCTTATTGTTTTGGACAAAAGGTATGCTTTATTATTTTGACAGTTATGGTCTTAATAGTACTTACATTTTTTTTATTATCGACAATCTCTTTGTATCTAGTCGACTTGTGCATTCAACCTTTGACTTGTTGACTGACTTCTTTGTCTTCATATGAATTTAGCTGATGTGGCCTTTGTGTCAAAAGTTTAGTCTTTACAAAACCTAAAAAAAAGGTCCATGACTCCTTGGCTTAACTCGCAAACATTTAAACTTTTACATGTTCAAGCAATCGTCCAAGGTTAAAAAGAATGAACCGTCAAAATATAATAAATATTTATTACTATTTTCTCAATTTTTTGTGACGACATGTCCTAAGTTTGTGTTATTTGAAACACTATAGATAGGATGGTGCATTAGTGAAAGGAATGTGGTAGTTGCAATAGCTCAAAGTAATAATAGTAGGGATGAATGAGATTGTCTATATGGTCATCAAAATAATAGTAAAAAAAAGAAAGATATATAATTATTTGATTAATGTATATATAATTAATATATAAACAATTTAAAATTAAAAAATAGATATAAAAATAGAAAAATGTTGATATAGAAGGAGAAAGAGGTAGAAAGATGAATATGAAGATGAAGATATATATATATATATATATATATATATATATATATATATATATATATATGGATGGATGGGGAGAGAGAGAGTGTTTTCATCTTTCATACCTCTTCAGCATACCCATTGCACACTAAGGATATCTGTGCAGTCTAAAAATCCGATAGCAAAAAGTGAATGCAAAAGAACAACTACATGAACAAAACACTAACCAAATTAGATATAATGTGTTCTTCTTCATGGACTCCATTCTTCTCATCCCACCACGCTTGTACCCATTAAACTTTTATGGGTCCTCATAAAAGGTAGCAATATATTCATAGTAACATGTATCAATTTTTCTATCTCTGAGCTAATTCATTAATCCAACACCTAGATAGATTTTATTTTGGGTTTTGAATTACAAAATGTTCTTATTCTTAGTTAAGTTACTTCAGAGCATATACAAATATTGGGTATGTTTGGGTAGGGGATATTTGTGTTTTTAGGATTTTTAAGGTTGAAGGGTTTAAAATGATTTAACTACACCAAGGAATAATAGGAAGAATCGATGAGAATGCACCCATCTCCACTTAGGTTTAGGATTTTGTAATATTGTTTATATATAGTTGGTGCATTTTTTTTTGTTCTTGACTGGGCTCATAGTGGATGAAGTATGGTTGGAATGGTTCTTTTGACACCTCTTTTGATTTTGTTCGATCCTATATTGATGTTTGTGAGAACAATGCTCTTGTGGAAGGTGCATGTCCATTAACACTCGACAGGTTGAGGTAGAATTAAATGTGGGAGTTGAAGTGGGTAGAAATGAGGAGGAGTGTTTTAGGAGGGTGGAAGTTTGGAAGGCAATTTTGATGGTGATGGGCAAGAGAGAAAAAGGGGAACAAATTCAAACAAAGGTGAGAGAGCTCCATGGTGTTATAAACCATTCACGCAAGACATCCATGCTCAAGATTGGGATTGTCAAAGGCTAATGAAGAAGATAGATTATAAACATCTTCTAATCTTTGAGCCCCTACAAGCTCGAGAGTATGTTCATATAGATCCTTTAAAGATGAAACAATATGGAAGATGAATGCAAGCTCTCACACAAGAATGAATCTATGGCTCGTCTCAATAATACTTATTTGGAGAGGGTTCTAGTACATATGATCATCATATATCTTTCATTAATACATTGAGTTCAATGATGCAATAAATGATGTGATTGGTTAATTGGTTAAGGACCCATGTAGATGCAATCAATGCAATAACTTAGAACTCATACACTTAATAAAACAAAATATATGTTATGCAATAATATCTAGTCATCTATAGTATTAATAATTTTTATATAGATTCACAACAAATATTGTAGATAATTGTAATAATGGATTGTGCATAATGGTCATAGTTGAATAAAACACAATGATTAAGCACACACCACTATTCATATGAGTTTAATGAACTACGTGTTATCTTACAAAACTTAAACTCACAAATGACCTTTAATCCAAAAAAAATGTAGCCTCTACTTCGTAGGCTACAACTAACTCAAGAGCTTCATGTATCTATTTGGATAAGGGTGTTAAAAAATAGTGTCCCATATTTTAGCCTAACTATGGCATTAACATCAACATTTTTAACTAAATTTTCACTTTTTGACACCTATAGCAATTAAATCATTAATAAATTTGAAGACAATGTGAAGTACTGTATTTTTTTAGATTTTGTCTAGGATTATAGTATTTTTATATATAAAAAAAGAAATAATTTATGATTTTTTTCCCGACTTATTTTCTTATAGTTAATAAAGAAATTTAAAATTGATTTTCCTTTCATAAACTAGGAACTTATTTGTAAATATTATTAAATATTATTATTCTCCTATATGTTATAAGAAGAAATATTTTATGTGTCACATTTTGTATTTCTTTTAAATTTTTTATGCTACTCTTTAGGTCTTTTCTAATATTGCTTCACACAAGTTCTCTAATAGAAATACATATAGTTCAATTTATTTTTCCTAATTAGAATTTCCTTTAACAAGTGAATTTTTTTCTTGCATCCAATAGCTCCCACTATCTATCTTCTAGGATTATGTTAATCTCATCTTAATTTGATAAACAAATAATTTAATATAAATTTTGGAGAAAGTAAATTTGAGCCTTATAAACATTCTGTCTTAATTCATTTGTGAATCTCCAATGTTGTAGGCTATTTTTCTTTGCATTGATTTTTTATTTATGTATAAAAGAGGGGTAAACACTTTGAATTAGAGCTATGAACCGGTGATGTCACAAATGGGTGACCTCATGCCCAATGGGATTTGAACCTTCATGGCAAGAACAACAACACATCAATTTAGTCATCACAACATGCCATTGTTGGAATCTTTGCATTGAATTACGAATTATTCCTTGGGAGAATTAATCTTTTTTCTACTTTGTTGTCTCTGATTTTCTTTTATGTTATTTCATCTACTAACAAGATGAGGAGATTTTTTTTTTTAAAGTTTTGAAATCTTGTTTTCCCACTTTAAATTTAATTTTTGAACAACTAATTGCATTGTATTGATGTTTGCTACAAATATATTTTAGTAGATTACCAGAATTTTAATAAACCTACACCATTCATCTAGGATGGTTAAGGGCAACATATTTGAACCTCATATAGGATTGTTAACTTCAATACAAATTTGTGACGAATGTGAATATAAACCTATACTAAGGACAACGTTTTCCTCATTAACCACCAGATCATGCATTATATCTCAGCTTATATGCTTCTATTATGCTCATCCTGAACCCAATAGACCTCTTAATTGCAAATTGAATTGTTTATTCATCTGACAGACACAATTGCCTTGTTCCAATTGAAAGACATAAAAAATTATAGTTACATTTATTCTATGATTGTGCCCTATTCTTCCACTGATAGGAACACTCACTATCTAATTTATTTGAGAATTAATCATAAGTTAATAAGATTTGATTTAAACATTATTTTTGTTCTTAATATCTATCTTTTACCTTTGTTCACACTGTTAGGGCATCATGGTGTGGATATTTTATTTGATCTAGCTGATTGTTAGTTTCTAAATTTCTATAAGTTTGAATATATTAGATGAAGGCAAGCCTACCAATACAAAAAAAATACTTTGCATTTAACACTTTCCATTTATATATTGTTTCAAAACTAATAATTTTAAAATACTTTTTTTAATTTTTAAAATTTATATTTTTATATTAAGAAAAATAATAGTAAAAATGTTCATTATTATTGTTCTTATATTTTAAAAATGATTTATTCATAATATTTTTATTTTAAATGTTTCCACATTATAGATGTCACCATTCATATGCAAGCTTGAAAAGTGAACTTTTTGTTTATGGCAGTCCAAAATGAAAAAAAAAAACAATAATATGGAGAGAACCGGTAAAGGGGAATCAAACGACCAATCTTTTTGCAATCATCTTGCTTCCTTCTCCAATGCTGTGCAATTTGATATAAGAGTTGAAATACAAATGGAAATCAATTTTTTAATGAATAAGTTACAATATTATTATATGTTAAATTTGATATTGTGTAAATTAAAAAGTTTTCTTTTAACATAATTTAATACTTATATTTATTATTAGATAGTACATAGTTAATTTAATATATATTTTTATATAGTATAAATTAAAAAATAGTATATACTAATTTTATATTATATTTATATTTAACAACATATAATTCTATATAATATATAGTAATATATAAAATTTCAATATATTCTCAATAAATTAAATATTTCTTAGACAAAAAAATATAAAAAATAAATCATATAGAAAATTTATTATTTTAATTAATATTAGATGTAAAAGGTATTATATATAGAGAATTATTTTTTTATCTAATAAGCTATATAATATAGAACAAAATCTATGATAATAAATTTATTTTATATATAAGAGAAAAAAAAATTAAACATATGCTTGTTGGTAATGGAGCCTAAGTATTATCTAAATCGAAGGTTTTAGTTTTATTTCAACCATATTAGGTCTTAGTGAATGGAATTTTTTTCTCAATTGAAGCAATGTAATGCGTCTATTTTTTTACCACTTTACACTTCAGTTGATCATTTCTGATTTCTATCTTCAATACGTTGCTACAAGTCCCATCGCAAATAGGAGAAATCGACTGTTACATTAAATCGTGAACACGACAGGAGAAATATCTTATTAAATGCCTTCGTAAGTTGTTACAATAATTGTAAGAATTACAGATTTTTCATAAGATAAAATAGAGAAACATTAAACAAGACACATGAATTATTTAACAAAATTCCAAATTTCATGACCGTTTTAAGCTATCCTTGCCACTTCCCGCCTGCGTCGAATTGGAAGATTTCAAAATAATGTAGAGGCATCTATCAGAGCATAGAGAAATCATGGCACACATCACATTGATTGCAATACATGCACAAAAAGGTTTGGTAGGAAAAAGCCTTAGAAACTTTCTAGAAAAAATAATTGGCAAGTGTAAAGCTGGGTTCAAAATTCTTTTCCAGCATCCTCATGCGGGAGATAAAGAGGGAGCTTTGGAATAGGTATGAACATTTTATCAAATACATAAATGATAAAAGTTTTTTTGTCAAATTCAAACACAACTCCTTTATAGACAAATCCGTAGAATACATAAAATATACACAAGGCAAGTGATTTGTATGGAAAAATCTAGGCATCTACATTTGGTATGGACAAAAATACTTTGGTGAAATGCCTTCAAAACTTTCAAGCAAATGCAATTTCATGGTAATCCACAAAGTTATGATCTTTTGCATCATATTATTTTTAATGTAATTTAGTCCCCAATAGGAGCATTTGAATCTGTGCATCTTTCTCAATTCAGAATAAGAATGAGTTCTCATGTATAGAGAAGTATAGTTTTGGTTCAATGATTGATTGAGTCAGAATGGAAAGGTTAGATTAAATCTGGAGTAAAATATATATTTTGAGATAAAAAAATGTTCATGAAAATTACGTGCAAGCATTTTTGTCCATGTGTGCTCTTCCCTCTTACCCTAATTCTAATATTTGAGCGGCACATCATATTTGTACTTCTTCAAAATCTACACTTTTATAAGGTAAATTCAGGCTACGATATATTGACACTCTATTGAAAATCACAATTTTTAAAGCAAGATAAGGGAAAAGAAAAATATTGAATTGAATGCAACGAGGATGGAAACCAAAAAAAATTGATTTCAAATCAATGACAAAAAGGTTTCAGCAATATGCAAACTTGCTTGTTATAGGGCCAGTCAAGGTGTTAGAGGATAGAATCAGTGATTGCAATTTGGTAAAATTTCTGACTTCAGCGGGAATAATCCTGGACTAATTATTTTGAGAAACACTCATGAAAAAAAACTCAAAATGCATCCTCAACTGTGGCAGAATTTATCCTCGGAGATTGTTCAATCTCATGCACAACACACTAAGATTGCACAACAGCCCCAACATGGAAGGAATCACTCTAGGATTTTATCATTATCCTCAACTATTTTGGTATCGTAGAAGAATGTGGGGGTAGAGAAACCCTAATCCTTAAAACTTCTCAATGTTTTAAGTAATCCATATGACCACAAGACTAAATTTATCCCACTTAAAATTTATGGCGTCCTTTTGGCGTAATGCATATTTTACCCTCACTTCTTACCGTCAAGACTCTAAGCTTTTTGGAATAAGCAATCAAATTTTGGATGTATTTTCTTGATTCGATTATAAGAATATTGATATTTATTTATTCATATAACCATAGGCGTAAATATCAATGGCTTAAATTCTCTGGTCTTCAGGCTCTGCAAAAAAAAAGGTATTCAATTATCCATATGACCACGGGGGTTAAGTTTCCGCCCTATAAATTTCATGAGCTCCTACTTAAAAAATTGGTATTTATTTGCTCATATGAACACATAAATTTTAGTCACTTAGATTTCGCTCTTTCATCCAAGAAATGGCTCATAATTATTGCATTGAATTTAGGAGGAATATTAAAATCCCTAATTTGGGCTTCTTAAAAATGATTCATATCTAATCCCCTCCTTTATCAATCCCCTCCTTTATCAGTACAAATTTAGCTGCAAAACTAAGGTGAAAAATGAAAAGGGATGCACCTTGTATATGGACGGGTAGTAAGAGGGATGCTTACATAAGATGGATTTGAAACCATAGAACCAATGTCTTAATTAGTAGATAGAAAGGTCAAATTATTCTAGTATTAATTGAAATACAACAAAGAAATATATGCTTATTTGCAAATTCTAAATAAAAATCATTGAAATCGTGCCAAACAATTTATGTCAACATCAACACACTTTGTGTCATGTTGTAAAAAATGCCAATTGGAATTCTTAAAAAAAAAAGGCAGAACTTGCAAGGAAAAATATGGAAAAATATTACATAACCCTATTGAAGATAAACACTTTTTAAAATGAGATGAACCAAACCAGTCTTGCTACATAAATCTGACACATGGGTTGGTTTCTACCAAAATGTCGAAGCATAGACTAGGCACATAGACTATTTGGCAAAATGCGGACAATATTCACTAGGCAAAAAAATGGCAATTATCAGCTTGAAAAATTAATGTTTAATTCTATGAGGCAAATACTTTAGGATAGTAGGCTAGTAAACTTATTTAGACACAAGTTTAGGATATGGATTTAAACATTTCTTGGGAACTAACTATTAATAATTATTTATAATATGTGAAAAAAAAGTCCTAATTTCCTGGCCTTACATTTATAATGATGAAGCCATCTACGCACCACATCCACCATAGCAATGGTGACTTAGGGAAAACTCGAATTGACAGCCTTATTTGGACACTTCCTCATTGGTTGACTATCATTCACATTCACATTCACATTATTACCTTTAGACTTACTTTTTAGAGTCTTTGAGCGACATTTCCATTCCAATAGTTGTATATTTTCAGTTGTGACAATTTTAGTCCTCTCACTTTCTGCACGTACCAACTCCTTGACCTCATTGCATATAAAACATAACATGAAAGATTATTTGTAATATTTTTTCACTAATGCAAATAAAGAGATGGTGAATTTAATAAAATGAGAAAGGATTTAGGGATTACTGAGAAAATTTATGGAAACTGTAGCTCCAATTGGTAGCATTATGTTTGGCTTTCGAACCTCTGCATTGCCTCGAAAATCATAACCTATAATTGACTTAAATACGCTAAAGCATAAGCAACTTGAATCATTGTGATTCGATCTTGCCACCAACTCACATTTATCGACATAAAGTTGAGAATCTATAATAGGTGTCTGTATACAGTAGTCTAGAGGAAAGACATGATATCATTAAAAAATAGAGTATATAAAGACTATGTAAACCTCAAATTCTACATTGCAATGGAATAACTTGTGATTAATAGTAGATCATCTTTGATTATGCACTCCTAAAACTAGTCTATCAATTTTTGTAACCTTCTAATTCAACTAAATAGTGAAGCAGATAAATTATGAAACTTAACTCTTTAGGTTTCCTTCTCGTAGACATCTACTATGTTATGTGCCAGGAAAATAATTTTCTAATGCATGGCATACCATCAAGGCCATGGAAAACTTAAACTGTCATATTTTCCATTATTGTTCTATGTTGTTATTGGGAATACCATTGGCTATTATTGAATACAAGATTTTTAAGAGAAATTTGAATTTGAATTTACTTATGGTGTGGAGTAATGTGGATATGTTTCTCCACAATTAATGATATTAGGTTTCTTTCTATGATTACAGTTATGATCTCTCGGCAACCAGATATTGTTGACATATTTTTTGAAAAAAGATTTAAACTTAAGTGAGCTTGTAATTAGCGGTCCATTAGAATATACTCTCACACACTATTGCATTAGTTTGCCAAAGTTTTACTGGGAATTTTGTATTATGACCATTAGAGATCATTTTATTTATCTATTAAACAACATAATTAGAATATTACAATTTTGACTGAATTTCAAACTTTAATTATAACATAAGTTTCATTCCAGAGTGTGGAGTGCATTGCACACCATCTTGTACACCAACATTTATTTGGGGAATTGTATTTTGAAGAGATACATTTAAGGGAATTGGTTGTTCAATGAGACATGCATCCTTGCCAACTCAATTTATGGTCTTTGAAATTCAGGTCAACCATCCAAGGATTTTGTTTATTGCACTTTTTTGATAACAATTTATAATATAAAAATTCTAAGAATTAAAAAATGCATTTAAGCGCAGAAGTGAAGATAGACATACTTCCATCTAGATATTTTGCACATATGTAAATTAGATCTAGTAGAGAACAGTAAAGAAATATAATGAGAGGAATTAATTCATTATTAGCATTGAAATTTGTCTTTTTTGCAGATGTGTTGAGAAGGAGAAGGTTGTGTAGCAACAAATATTTCTTTGATTAATAAATTAATTTTCCATAACTCTACGGCGTACCCATTGCACACTAAGGTGTGATTGCTAGTTCTACCGAGAGGCTAAATTCATCAATTTCCAACATTTTTTTTAATTTAAAATATAAATTATAAGATATAATAGAAATATGTCATAACAATTTTGAGTAGTGACTGCCTGTTTATTTATATCAACTATGCACTGCACTAAGAAATTCAATTATGTAAAAAATGTCTTTCCACTTAAAAAAATGTTTCATGGCCATAAAGGGGTCTCAAGAAAAGAGAAATACTCCAAGACAAGATTACCATTATTAACTCCTAGTAAACTAGAGGCTGTCAGTATCTTACCAACGAGGTCTTTGAAATTTTGTATTAGTAATTTTCTATTTTCTAGGGGCTAGAGAAGTTCCATTTCTTCAGAAATCATGGTTATCACACAAATATATTGGCAATGATAAACTCTGCATATTTCATCACCATAATTCATTTTCAAACAATATGTTGGATGGAAGAGAAATGATCAGCTCCAAGATTAGATGATTGATTCATGTCAACTGAATGATTAGAATTCCAATATTTATACGACTCAGGTTGTGGTTGTCTTCATTTAAAGTTCTCTCAAAATATTCTTCCCAAATAGCCCAACAACACCTGCTATTGGATCATTCTACTTGACAATGGACTATTGGATGCTCAAAGTCTTTCAAGATCTGAAAACAAAGGTTAAATATTAGTTTACCTTCAAAATAATACTCTTGGTAGCCTTCTTAGAAAGTAAATAAAGGGAAATGAAAAAAAAATAGAATTATAAAGATGCATTAATTTCCTTGCAAAATATACCTTGTAACTATGTTTTTTCTGGAGAGAGAATATTTTCAATAGAAAAAGAAATAAGGAGAATGAGGGAAATGAAAAATATTATAATCCTTTAAATTTGCATATTTTTTAAATTTCCATTTGGACCATTTCAATTCTTTTTATAAACTTGAGATGTAGCATTATTAAATTACTCCTCGAGGATAGGCTTGGATACCTCTTATATGGTAGATATCTCATTTACATTCAAATTATCTCCAGATACACAATCATGCTTCACTGCAACATTTTTACAACAAACATGCAATAATAGGATGTTAACATTAGATAATTATGATAGAATGAATATAAATGTTATAAAATTATGTAGAAGAAGATTATGATAGATGGGCATGGATTTTAGACTCTCAAAAAGATTTCAATGTCATAAAAGCATTATAATTTTTGGTAGTGGCATTATCTTAGGTACCATCACTTCCTTGTCCATCTGGAATCCATACCACATATGAAGAAGCCCCTAGATTTGTTCAAACTATTACGCTTCTTCAAGAGTTGCATCATGTGCTTGGGAAATTACTCCAACTTTCTAGGTAGCAATCTTCTCTATCTGTGTAGGTAGGCCCATTTAGAGAAGAATTTTTAAAGTTCAAGATAGTTCATTGTCCATCAATTTTAGAGGAGTACCAACATGTTTAAGAAAGGAATTGGTATAAAAAATTTCACTATTGTCCTAACAAATCAAAGATTTTAAGTCAAAAAACTTCTTTCTACATTTTAAAATATTCAAGAAGCTATCTTGTTTGTATCAACCAATGCATAAGGTCAACAAATTAAACCCATCAGAATCAGCATTGAGAAATCATACTTGAACTACCCACAAAAGGAAATATGTGCTCTCCTACAATAAAAGTTTCATTTCATTTCATGGGAAAAAAATGGTGTACCTTGAGGTCATTTGATGGATTGAAGAAAGAAAAGTCCACAAGATAAATAGAGCTTGGCCTTGACAAGAAGTACAGATGGAGCATAAAAACTATAGCCCCAAAGAAGGTAAGGGTAGTGGTTAAATCAAACTAGGGTTGCTCCCACAGTTTCCAAAGATATTGTTGTCTCAAGCTACCCACCTCTACACTGAAGACCAATATGATAACAAACACTATAAACAAATAAAAAACATGACTAATCAAATAATGATAACCCAACTTCACATACTTCAAGTTCATAGACTGTATAAAATTAGGAGGCCTTCTTCGACCTCTAACAAAGAATGTCATGGACCCTACAATTGGCCCTATTTCCTACACTCCCTAGCTCACTATTAATAAAATCATAGAACAAAATCTTGTCAACTTTAAGGGAATGCGAATCTCCTGAAAATTAGAAATTATTAAAAAGCCTTCATGAAATTATTGTCCAACAATGGCATGAGCTTTGAAATATACTAATGCAAATTAAGAACAGTGCAGACAAATATGATGCAATGTTCTAATGCATTCCTATAAGAATTAAAAATACTTTATTAAGCTCCATAAAATTTGGATTAGAGGTAAAAATTATGTATTAAACTAAGAAAAATTCTCATAAGTGACTAATAACATGGCTTGGTATGTTGACAATTTCCCTCTTAAAAAGAAAACAGATCATTTTAAGCCATGCAAACTTCTAGATAAAATTGTAGTAGATATAAATCCTTGTAAAGTATATGACTTATCTTTTCTTTTTTGGCAACACCATGATGGAAGGAAGAATAAATGTTTATAACTTAACATTCACACTTAGTAATTGTTGCAACTTGTCAAAGTGGCAATCTAAATTCTGTTAATAGAGGATATCCATTTGAGGACATGAAGAAAACCCTAATACAACCACATACTACATGATTATGAAGATACCAACATAATGCTCAATCTTTTTGTTTGTTTTAACTGGCTCTTCAAATGATTGGATAAATTCAGTATTTTTGTAATGACAAGAAAACACATCAAAATTAATTCCTTGGTGTGACTATCACATAAGACCTGTGAATTTTTTTTATGTTGGATAGTTGTTTCATGACCATCCATAGTTTTTATATGCAAAAATTTGCATTCTTGGCCTTCCATCTTCTCATTGAAAAAATGATTTGCAAATCCTAGAATAGTCATACACAAATGTAAACATGTGGCTTAATGTTGTTTCCACTCAGTCTTATAAAGAACTTTAACTTGAGTCAAATTGATCATTTAGGTCCTACTTGAATAGCTTATAACAGTCCCAGGAGGATATACTGTAACAAGCTAGATAACAGTAGGTTCCATGAACATGTCTTTGGTGACCTTAGGGTATGGAAAACAATAAATTGTATGAGTCCTAATGAGAAACTTTAAGGTATGTATCACAATAAGAAAGAAACTATAATTCTTGTCCATTTCCTTCTCTGTCTCAATAGACCTAAGATAAGGGGCATATGGGTTGTACTCTTTTAGCCTTGTGCCTCTTAGCTCATAGACTAAGAATGGATGTGCTGGATGCACCTATCTATTTAGAGAAGAATGGACATTATAGTAGTATCCATTAGCTCTTTCCAAATAGACTTATGAAAAAGTATCATTCATTCTGATCATACCCAAAAAACCAATTCATTTAGGAATCTTATATCTTTTTCCCCCATCAGTAGGGTCCTTTTTCTGATATAGATCTATGAAGACATCCTAGGTCAAAAAATCAATGTGGTTGAATCTGAATGAGTAATATATTCTCATACAGATTATGATTACATGGACCGTTTAAAGATGCTACACTTCTTATAATCCATATGAGAAATGAAAAGGGGTAGGTAGATGAGATTAGGCAACCCTTCTATAACAAGGCTAAATCTCATAGTATTTGAATATTTATAAAAGTTTAAGCTCTTCTAGGAAATTGGAAGTTACAACTAGTCAATAAACTATTTATGGAAGTTCAAATTTCACAAAAGTTTATTAAAAATCAATTTAAAGATAGGAATAGTCACATCAATCAGGCTAACCTCCCTCTAGGTTTCACAACACAATAAAATCTAGATGGTGACAGTTATGTGCAATTGGTTGAATCATCTAGTAAGAGTGGTAGGATAGTCTAAGGTTAGCTTCAATGTTGATTAGAAACAAATGGCTATAAGTAAACTAAGTCCAAATGTCAAAGAAAATCCTAACATAAAACTTTAACAATAGAGTTGCTACTTCAAATTCTACTTAAGTATTCTGTTGTTATCCTGCTCTAAAAATATATGTAAACTTGAAATGATGCCTGCCAAACCTCTGCAACATTTGAATCTTTTTAGTTTTGCAAAACCACACTACCATCCCACATTGGTATATAAGCATTACACATCAAGATTCATGAATTTATAAAAACTATCAAAACATAAAGGAAAAAAATTATATTTGCATTAATAAAGTGATATATGCAAAAAAGAAAAAATCAAAAGGCATACATTAAAACAAAAAATGTAGATAAACTACAATGCGTATACAAGAGTTAGACTAGTTGAGATTAAATAGTGGAAGTATCATTCCAATTGGGTATAGAAATATATTGAATGAACAATCACAAATGTCATCAGGCCAGTAGGAAATACATGTATATCCAAAAAACCTCTATGGTCATAATATAACAATTAGCCTGATAGATTTGATCAAGTTTAGTTCTTGTGTGCATTAACATTTAAATTCAATCCTCATATTACAATGAGTTGCAACCCAAAAAAATATCAACTCAATTATCTAGAAAAAATTCAACACGTGTCAAAACAACCAAACTAGAATGAAAACATTTAAATTTGATATATCTACCAAAATAAAAAAATAAGCTCAAAAGTCTATACTTGATATAGACACAAGGGTCAAAGTTTTGTAATCTTCACTTTCACCTATTCACAATAGGATAGATGAACTTTGCTATAGTGTCTCTTTTTATGATGGTAGACAAGTAATACAACTAAATGAATTTCATTTATGGCAATTGGTGATGATGATTTTGGACAAATGTTGGCATCCATTTCAAAGGAAAATGGTGTAAATGACAAGGGTTTTCTATTTGATAGTCATGTTATAATGGCACTTGCATTTGTAAAATTGCTTAGTAATGGTGAATGTGAATTCATGTTCTATCATAATTCTAGTGTTGATATGCTCTTGACTCAAGCTAAGATTGATAAAGATCTTATCCAACAGGTATGTGCTTGGTGAAAATCATATTAAGTCTAATTTGTTGATGCCAATTTTATTATATATATTTTAAGTAAGAGAGATTATCATGATGGTGTTAAGAAAGATCAGAGTTGTCCACACCAAATTTTAAAAAGAAGACTTGGAACTTTGAATCAGATTATGTTCATCATTGCATTTTGAAAATTTTGTAACGAAATTCAATGCCAATTATTTTATATAATTAATGAAGATCAATCTTTTATTTTTTTAACATAAGTCAAAACCCTAAACAAATGTAATTAGGTTCAAACTTTATTCAAAAGGTTGAAAGGAAAATTCTTGTTTATTTTTAATGTCTTTGATTCATATGGAAAATTGGAATATGAATAGTTTAGTCTTTGTGTCTCATTTTTAAATTGGTAAGATTGAGCTTGTTTCCCTTATTTAAAAGGTGATATTTTATAATAAAAATCTTACACAAAATCTATGGTCCATTACTAGGACAATTATACATTGAGACAACAATGAAGAGCAATCAGTCTATGATGAAGCCTCAATGGTTAAGGGGGACAATCATGCAATGATTCACATGAACATTGGTGAAGGTGACCTTCAATACGGTTTGGATTAACATTCTTTTGGAATATATTTGAGAAAAAATAAATACGTTTAAAACTTGTCCAACATTGAGGGTGACAAAAGTATCCCTTCCAAATAGAATTTATCAAAGGATTGTTGAAATTTGTCTTCTTGATTGCCACTAAATATTTTTTTGTCCCTCTCCTATATATTGAGAAAAATCCCAAAATTTAGGTATAATGAAATATCTTCCCCATAGAGAGTGTTCATTTCACTAATGATCCCCATCTCTCTCTGTACTACTAATCCTAACAACTTCTCCTTGCATAAAAGCTTTGTTCTACTAAAGTTACTCATTTTGTTGAATGACAAAAATAGTTTGATAATCGCATGTTCAACGATATATGTCGATGTAAATCATTACATATGCATTATTTTCTTTATCAAGGATTCATGGAAACAAACAAGAGTAAAATATGTTTCCTCTCATAGCCCCGGTGAGTGCATTATTTTCTATAAAAATGGGTAGTCACTGTACTGTCTAAATAAAACTTAAGTAACAAGATAACAGTGGAGTCCTTGATTGAGCCAAGGATGCAAAGTTATGATGGTGGGTTATGACATATATAAAAGACATTGTCTCAAATGTAATCGAAATATTAATTTATCTCTTTAGCTTCATCTTGTTCACATTGTTTGTCAGATGCAACACATTTATATCATCTAGCATAGATCACATATGCAATTAAATCAATTAGAGTGAGGCTTACCAACAAAAAGTAGAAAATATGCATGTGTCCATGGTTAATATTTGAAGGTATCCAACCTGGACTGTTCTCCCTCTTTGTAATATCCATTACAATTGTCACTAGAAAACTATTGACATACTTACCAAGTGACATGGAGATGATGCAAAGGGCACTTACAAAGCTTCTCAATGCGTCGATGATTGGTTATTAAAAATTGATTCCAAATGTCCCACATACATGGACACCTCTAAAGCCCCCATTAGAGAATATTTAGTAATTTTTTAGAATATGTTGAGGGATCTTGTGTCATGACCTTTATTGCTGGCTACTTTTAGTCTATACAACTCAACTAGACCGATTGTAGCCATGGAAATAATGCCCAATATCGAGCCTGCACCCATCCTTTGTAACTTAGTTAGACCATTTGGATTTCAAGAGATATAGAAACCTAGAGGAACCAATTCCCTTATGTATAATACTATCCATATTACAACACTAAATATATCAAATGTTAACATTGTAGTAGGTGGGACTGTGAGGCCTCACCCTGACCCATCATAGCATTACTGATTCGTTCACACTTTGATACTTTATGTTTTGATACATCGGTACACTTTTTGGATTATCCTGACAGAGACTTGAGATATTATGTTTGATGATGATTATATTGTATGGATTACATTTTGATATGGACTAGGACCTAGAACATGTGGTTGATTTTTATTATACATGTTTAGATAGGTGAATTGATGAGAAGATCAGATCATGATTAGACTTGATTATTTCATGGATGTTATGTCATGATGATTATGGAATTATTATGTTTTAAACATTTCTGTATGAAAATTGTAATTAGGAATTTAATTCTGCCTATTGATTAATGTTGCTAAGTATGAATAAAATATGTATATTGCATGTGATTTTATTATCTTGGACTACTGATGTTCAATTTTAGTGTGTGACAAGTCTAATTATTGACTCAATTTTGTTATAATCTTTATGTTTTGTTGATACTCTGACAAACATTTCCAAGACATTTTATTACTTATACCTATGTGAACCTATGCCAAGTATAGCTAAAGCCACAAAATCTAAGGGTAGCCTGAATGATATGTTTTGCTAACTATTATAAATATAATGCAGTATTTCATATAATTATTTCAAGTTGTGTTCTAACATCTAAGTAGGAGTTGAAATGTTGACTTGCATATGTGTACCGAATGTACTAACCTTTAAGGTAAACACAGAGTGGTATGAAGAGTGGCGCATCTGCATTGAAGAAGGGAGTTAGAAGACTAACCATGGCGAGAGAATTCAACATGATTCTGATGGTGGTGCTGAGCTTTGAAGGAGCTTCTGTTCCAAAGAATATAGGGAATTAAGTCTTGCTAAATTTCCTCAAAACTGTTATTCTGTTGACAATAGTAATTGTATCATGTTATGGTTGTTTTATCTCCTCCGTATGTGGTGAGATTTAATGAGACTTTTCTGTTATATTTTCAATAAGTGTCGATCCTTGATATAAAGGGATTTTGACTGATTTAGTAGGTAATAGAGAAAGGTAGAATGATGTATTCAGTATAATAGAAGTTACTATGTTTTTTCTCTTCATGAGTTATTCAATTATGTAACCAGTTAAGAAGATTTTAATGGAAGAGTGATTTGGATTATTTATTGTGTTGAGTAGTTAGCAGAAGCCAACCAAGGGGGCCCACTTGGGAGGTGGATTAGATTAAGTAGGAATAGATTTGCTTTCTGCATGTTTCCAATTTTCAAATAGAGCTACTATTTTCTCCTGCAACATTATATCTGTGGTTGTTCCTGCAGCATTTGGAGAGATGAGTATAGTGAATGTTTTGAGTGTTAGATAGACTTAGATTCATTTCATAATTTTTCTGTAGTAATTCCATTCAATAGTCAAGTGTGTTTACTTTCTTGTAGCAATAGTATAGATTCCTTTCATGCATTTTATCTTCCTGTAGCATAAGTGTTTTGACTCCTAAAGGAACTTAGTGCACAAACTGTGCTGTCCCATTTCAAGTCTACGTCCCTGGGTTGACAATCTAAATTCATTTCATGATGGGGATAGGTAATCCGTAGCATAGATATATTACCCTTGAGAGAGAGACAATGGCATGATTATCTCTACCTATTGTGAGATTGTTTAGTGTGCAAGAAAGAGAACCATGGAATCAGTCAGAGAATCAGTAACCAACCATTTGTGCAAACTATAAAGCCAAGGTTGAACCTAATGAAGAGGTTTGAACCTCGTTGTTAAGTGACTTAATTCATAACTGTAAAATTGTATGTATGTATTAGGTGTTTTCATTATGTAATTAGTGACATGCCAATGTTGTATTATGTCATTTTATAGTGTCACTTGACACTTGTTATGTGTTTATGTAATGACATGTCTACTAAAATTGACAATGTAAACCTAAGCCTAACTGACTTATTAGGAACCTAATTTACCCCCTTGTTGGAGATACTTGCAAAGTTCCACCAATTTGATCATTTATATTTAATTCTTTTCTAGCCACTTCTAGAGGCCAAAAAGAGGTCCTAAGGGTCAAATTTAGCAAAATCCAAGTACCTTAGTGATAGGAGTATGGGTTAGGAATATTTTTAACACATCTAGAACCCCCTAGTGGCCTTGGTGACCCTTTTTATGACCCATTTTTCACATGATACGAAAATGGATTGAGTCTTGACCTTTACCCAAACCCGCACTCCTTTTCAATCTTGCATTTATGATAGGGGACAAGGAAAAGCCAAAGGACTTTAGGCTCAAGTTTGAATTTAATGTTGGTGGGTGGGTAGAAGTTGGAGGTCTTTTTAGAGACCCTTGGTAGAGTTAGTGAGTTCTCACCCACTCTCTACTTTTAGAGACATTAGGATTTTGGATGGAGAAAGGATAAGGGATTGGGCTCTTCTCAAAATTCATTTGTCATAACACATTGTGAAGGTTGGTCTCCATTGCCATGAAAGTTCTTTTCTTTTTTTTGTTCCAAGTAGATTTGTATGTTTTTCATTCTCTTGCATATGTTATATGTATTTGTGTTGTTTTTATGTATGGGAATGGGATTTTGGGTTTGAATTCTTGCTTATGGTTTTATCTTTGTTTGAATATGAGAGTTTTTGTGAAGGGTGTAATGGAATTACTCACCCTTGGATAGGGAAGAAGTGGCCATGTATGGGGGAAGGGGTTAGTTGGATTCCATGATAGTGTAGAGTCTCTTCTCATGGAGAGAAAAGGGAAAAAATGCAAGGTGTATGGGCCCTTGTATGTCATTGTATTTGATCTTAATTTGGGGGGAGATAAGGAGAAGATTGGATGGAAAGATGTATGTGGTTTTAGCCTTGAAGAGGCATGTTTATGGTATGTATTATTTTGGCATTCTCTTACATGGAAATCCACCTTCACCCCTTGTTATGGGTTCATGGTGAATCCATTTGTGCAAGCCTTGGGAGGGTGTTCTTTGTTGTTGCATTCATGTTATGTGATTGTGTGAGTGTCACCATTGGTTACCAGTTCTCCTAGCTCATGGGTGGTCTCCTTGATACCTAGGTTGGGAGGTGAGCTTCCCATGGTTCTCCTCATGTATTTGTAGGTTTGAAGTCAAGATGCTTGTGGAAGAAGCTTGGGAGAATTCTCCATTTTGGTGTGGTTGTGTGAAAGCAACTTTAATGTTGCATTGTTGATCCTTTTGTAATGAGATTCATCTCTTGTTGAATGTTGTAATGTTCATATTGAAATCTACATCAAGTGATATGTGAAGTGCTATTATTCATTATGTAATAGCTTCATTAAAGGAAGGAATATTGTATGCTATCTATTTGATTGTATAGATTTTCTATCTTGAAGGTGTGTATTTATATTTTGAGAATTTTACTATAATGTAACATGAAGAATCTTTATTTTCATGCCTCTTGTATCCTATTCTTTTGGAATAATGAAGTTAGTCTTCCATTGCAGAATGATATCCAATGTTGACAAGAAAAACAATGTATTAGTTTCATAGAAAGTAAAGTTTTATTGGTATGAAAAGTTAGTAATCTCTTAAATGTTTAATTGTAATTTTCAAGTTCATTACATTCAATCTCTTCTTGAAAAAACTTCAATTTCAATAGAATCAACACCTTAGTTTTGAAACCGATATTGTAACCTCTAATTCCTCCAAAATGAAGCATGATAACAATGAATAATTAAACATGTTAGAATACTAATGTAAAAATCACATATTACTAATATTCAATTTATAATTTCCTTAGTGTAATTCACTAATGGAATAATCAAATGCATACAATTAACTCTTCTATAACAAGCAAATAAATCAATATGATAGAAGCAAAGACCAAACAATATCAATAACACTTCCCAGAATTTTTAGAAAGCAAAATTGCTCTCTGGAAAATATATGGGAAAGAAAATAATTCTCTTTTACCACATAAAATATTCCTTTCCCAAGATACCTTTCCTAATAAAGGTTAGTATACTAACCCCTAAGTTAATGAATATTAGTAACAAAAAATAACTCCTAAAATTAATCAAAAGAAAAACTTAAATAACATGTCTTATCCAATACACTTGCATGTGGACCCCACTCCTTCAACCTCCCATAAATGGGCGTAGGTATGAGGAGGGGAAGCTCTGTCAAACAAATTATTCAAAAGGAAAGAAAATAAAACATTAACTTTAATGCCTTCCTTGTTGTACTCCATTTCCCCTTTGACTTTCAAATCACCATGCAATGGATTTGGGTAAATGAGCTCATGGGCCCCAAACACCCATACCTTATGCCACTCATCTCTTCTCCCCATGCATACCTTTCTACAAGTTGGGATTCTGACATGGAATCAACACTTATTCCTTTTCACAAGTTATGTCTTCCTCTAAACCATGCGAAAACTTTATGCAATGGAATGGGAAATATTTAGGTGGCCCAACTTTCATCCCTTGAAACATGCGCATGCCCTTTCAAAAGGGTTTCCTTCTATATACTCACGCATACCTTAGTAATTGTTTTGGCATTGGTCTTGTCACCCACCCACTTGGCAAGTGGGCCTTGGGGATAGGAGGGTGATGTGATAGATTAGTAGGAAAATAGGAAATAGTAAATTTATACGTTAGTAGGTTAGATTAGTAGATTAGTAGGTTAACTTTTAGGTTTTGATTTGTTCTTTTGGTTAATAATTTTAATTGTTAGATATTAATTTTATTTGTGATTAAATTTATTATTAATAAAATTAATTACCTATTAATAGATTATGGTTAATGTGTTTTCAGCTTAATTTTTAGTAAACTAACTTGTTAGATTAATGGTTTATCTCATCCAATTATCAATTAGTTAAAAGATTAATGTGTTAGACTTATTCATTAATAAATCAATTTTTTATTGTGATAGTTCATTTTATTCAATTTCTAAATGATTAACATAAGAGCATTAATAGTAGATTATTTGGTTTAAGTTAAATTGTTAACTTGCTATTGGTTAAAAAGATTATGAATTAATGAATCGATGTGTCTTAAATAATTTAATGTATAAGTAGGTGATTAGTAGGTATTAGAAGATGGTATTATAACTTCCAATGTTTAGATAGCATTTGGATTCTAATTAACATCATTAGGTTTATTGTCGGATTATAATTGAAATTCAATCGTTAATGCAATTATCTCATGAACCATTAGTGTAGGATAAATTATCTATTAGTCGGATCAAACCTTATTCTAAAGCTATAACCTAGGTAGACATATTATTTGTGGGTATAGTCTAATTGGGATAAATTGAATATTTAATGCCATAGGTATCCTTGAATACATCATGAATGGAAGTTCTAAAATGAAATTGTATACACTAGGATTTCGCTATCCGAACTTAGATCCTTACGACGATGAGATCAAATCTACCAGACCCACGGTGGTACATTGATACTTATTGGGCTTACGCCCCGAACAAACTTAACCCTAGGTTGTGACCGATTTAACTGTAGTTGATTTATACTTAACCCTTGAACATTACTCTCTATCATCTCACTAAAAAGAAAAAAAAATTGCATTTTGTTGGTAAATTTTTGGGCATGATAGGGACATTGAAGTTTCCTAGAGAAGTATCCATTGTAGCAACTGAAGTTTCCTAGAGAAGTATCCATTGTAGCAACTTATTGTACAAACAAAGATTCCATTTGAGTGAACACAACTAAGTAAATAATTGTGCACAACCAGATTGGAAGTAACCTCAAAATGTACTTGACTTCTTACACTTGTGTAATAGTACAAAGTCTCCATGTATTTTGTGGGTTTCCTTCCATTTTGTCATCCCCTGTATCTATAGTTTCCTTGTCAAGGAACCTACAAAAACTAGTACAAATAATATCCAATTCATCTAACTTAAAATTGGTTTTTGAATTATAATTTGTCCACTATATTAAATCATGTTTACAATTGAAAAACCTGAATCTTACACTATGTAGTATTTTTTGGCTTCCATTGGTTGATTTATGTTTACTAGATAGTTTATGAAGCTCATCTTCATCTGATGGGAGCTTCAACCTATGTTTTATGGTTGCTGCTACAAATATTTGTCCAATATGAGGTAATGGATTGCCTTTGGGGATGTGATGTATATACCTTTAAGTCCTAAATAAAAATACTATGGTGGAGGTTATGATTGCTGCTCTAGACACCCAGAATCCTAATGGCCACATTCCATTATTCTCAAAGTAACCAAGTACCATGTTAGAAAATAGAGAACCAAGGTTGAAAGTGAGGTAGAACCAGATGAAAAAATTAGCTAGTTTTAATTTTTCTTTTGTTTCATATTGCTCATCAAATTGATCCTAACAATTTCACCTCACAGAAAACCTTTGATCTAACAATCCTAAAAAAATTATCTTATAGAAAACATTTCTTCAGATTTCCCTTAGAGAAGCCTTTAAAATGTTGTAATACAAAATTATTTATATCCTAATATGACTAAATTAAGAACTAAATATATGATTAAATTAATGACTAAATATATGATTCAATTAAGGACTAAATATATGACAAAGTTAAAGACTAAATATATGAGTAAATTAATGATTAAATATTTGACTAAATATATGACTAAATAAATCACTAGCATGAATAAATCAATGACAAAATCAATGACTAAAATAGTTTAGTCATAAATTTGGTCGTGAGATAAATGACCGGCAATAAACTACTAATGGTCACGTGACTAAGTTTAGTCATTTATCTATAATTTTTAGGAGTTTATTTAGTCATACATTGTTATTTTTGTACTAGTGTACATACTCTCCACATAGGAGCAAACCTCATACATGTTCTCTTTATATGTTTGGGAAGTCTCTGCAAACTAAAGAGCTCTAAAATGTTCATTTTTCCTTAGTTTTAGGATTTTTTTTCCTCGCTACTTCCTACCCTTCTTTCTATGAACGCTTCCCATGCTCATCATTTATTTGTATTCCATCTAGAGTTAGACTGAATTGGTTTCTTTTAATTAATGGGTATATAATGTTGTGGCAATTATTATATTGTTTAGGGTTTAGTCTGCAAATGTAAACTCATTATGTTTCTCTTTTTTTGTTAACTTAATAGTTAGAATGGGCCAACACCCTTTCTATTGATATAAAAAAAAGTTTTTATTTACATTGCTTTTATAACACTATATGCATTACACTAGCTTCCTGCCTTAGCTCCTTGAAAAAATGGAGCATAAACAAACTACTTGCATAAACCACTTGTAACATACTATGATCCCATTATATTTTGGAGCTACAATTCTATGAATATACCATATAAATAAAAATAGACAACAAAAAATTCCACTTAGTAGATCAAAATGTGGAAGAAATATTACATTAACTAGAATAATAGATTAAACATACACTGCTAGATATCCTTTACTGGACACCTTCTTCCCTCATGGCTTGTGCACTTTCCTTGTCATTGCAACCACTAGGAAATATTCATCACACACACGATGTGTCAGGATCCTTATGATTTCTTCCACATCATTTTTCTCATTCTCCTTCCATTCATCACCATTCTTCGAGAGATCTACCATAATTGTTATTTCATTATTCTCGTCATCTTCATTGATCAGGTCTTCCTCCCTCATGTAATCCAACTACCATTACTCATAGGGGCACTCCACCATATGGGATAGATGTTGCTAAATAGGAGGCTTCAATGCATATCCCCATCCTAGCTTGTAACATGACTGGCTCTAGTGTACTCACTATTAGATGCTTCTTTACTACCCAAAAATTACAATCGATCATGTAATAGTTTTGTGGTAGATGAAACAATAGATTATTGTTCACATTGTTGAGAACTACATTAATATCTCCCAATAATGCATGTTTGAATAGGGTTTGTAAATTTTCTTAGACTTAGCCTTCAAAACCCCCAAATACAGTGTCAACACCAAGAACATTGCGCAAATATTAGAGTTAACTCTATAATGATGATATAACATTAGAAAAATTGGGCTGAAAATGACCTTCACCACATGTAAAATCAAGGGGTGCCCTACTTTTAATACAACTGGAAACCTTTTATCACTTATGTACCCTAAAAATCCATTTGTTGCTTGGTATACTTTAGTATCATAGGTGTATCCATCATTGGTACTGATATAAACTTAGGAAAAGTAAAACCATATGACTCCTCACTCGCTCTTGTTTCCATAAATATCACATGCTCAGTGTCGCCCTAACTATGCATTACTCACATCCCCCCACATGGAATTTGGCCTTCACAAATTGCAATTGCATCAAGTCACCATAAGAAATATGTGAGATTATTATGAAAATCTAATTATACGAATAATTATAGATATTATTAATCATGTTTAATGATTTTATACAATGAACCTTTGCATAATTATATCATTGTAACATGTAATTATGGTATGAAAGGTTATATTCATCAAGCATTTAGATAATTTCAAATGAATAATCAATAATTTTTGGAAGGTGTTGAGTGATTTTATGAAAGCCACATCCTAAGTGATCAATGAAAGCGGGTCCACAAGTGATTTAACTTATAACTAAATATTTTTATATTTTATAATTAGGGGATTTATGTTTTTTATTATCATAGTAGACCAAATTTATAAACATTATTCTCATTTCTTGATTCATATAAAAATTACATATATATGTCATGCAATACGTATACACATATATAGATACATATTCATATATATTTAAAACATAAACTTTGTTGTAAACATTTTTTCTTCTCATTCGTACTTGAAGTTTGTTATGTCCACAGTTTTATTATTCATATCTACGTGTGTGCATATGTATGTCTATATGTATGCATGCATGTGTGTGTGTTTCTATGCATATCTATGTATGTATGTGTGTGTGTTTCTATGTATTAGAGTTTTAGGTGACTCTACAATACCCCTAGGATCGAATGCAAGACCAAGATAACTTCCGCAAGAGATTGGAAAGATAATTGCATTAAGATGAAAGAATGCTATTATTGATAATGGACATGATTAAAATGTACATAATAGGTCTCCTTATATAGGAAAGGCGATAAGAGACAATGATAAGAAGTCGATAAGCTATCACCTATGCAAGGTGTAATCACATGTCCACCAAATGTGGATCATCCTCCATTATGAAATGAAGTATGTTCCATATGATGAGGATGATAATGTGATATGAGCACTAAAGGTGGATCTCACACCTAAAGTGGAATTTCTCCTACACCATGTTTTTAATAAGGTGAAAAATCCTAGGTCTCTCAACGAAAAACTACTATGCAATGTATTATCCTAAGATTAAGTAAAGTGTAATTAGGAATATTTAATTACACCAACACCCCCCTTAAGTGCAACTTAGGGGAATGCACTTAAAATCACAATGCAAGATGGGTCATGGCTACTAGGCCATGCTAGGTACCCATGTACAATATGCAATGCAATACATGAAATGAAAAGCTCTCATAAACTGGAGAAAGAGGGAAAACCTCATGGGAAAAACCCTCCCCCAAAAAGAGAGAAGAAAACACAAGATGCATGGATGGATGGAGTACTCAAGACCCCCCAAGAACTACATACATCATGTATATACAAATAATTATCCCCCCATAAGAAGGATAGTAGGATACATGATATCCCCCCCATAATGAATAATCTCCTACAAAAATGGTGAGTGCTTGAAGGCAAAGTATAGTCCAATGACTACAAACAACATTTCTCCCCTTGGGAAGAAGATATACCAAGTAAAAATGTAGGAATGATTCTAATTCTGGATAGGAACTAGGAAGTTGAATCCAAATGAAGTATGATGATGGTGCCAAGAACCAATCCATATCCAAATGAAATGAGGAAGGTCTCCAAATATGCATTTCTGAAGACTGAATAGGAATCTCCAAGCTCATGGAATCTAACACATCAACAAACTGAACCATGAAATGTGACAAACCAAGTGAAGGAGAAAAATCAAGAATGTCAATCTCCAAAGAAGGTGAATAAGTATCTCCAACTATGATGAAATTGTCATCAAAGAGAAGAGAAACCCCCTCAAGTATGTCTTTCAAATCTGCAATATGAGAATCCAAAAATAATGAACCAATGTCTGGCAAATAAGAATCCTAATCAGGAAGACAAATAAATATCTCTTGCAATGACTCACTAGAATCACCAACAAGAGATGATTGTGTGATCTCAACTGGAGAAGTATGATCCGCAAGAGGAGTCAATGGATCATCCTTACTCTCAATATATGCATTATACTCAATCTCATCTAAAGTATCATCATCATAGGGAATATTATTGTTAGAAATAGGGAATATTGAGAGGGGGGGTGAATCAGTATTCTACAAACTTTATCTTTTGCCCAATTATGGATATAAAAAATTATCTTAACACATGCATAACATAAGAAGCTAAAAAACATGCATAGCAATAAAACTAAAGAGCTCATAACACATTATTTGTTCTCGAGGAAACCCTGGCCAAGGGAAAACCCCAGTGGGGATGGTACCCACAAAGATCCACTAATCAAAATTATCCTGTTAAGGATGTTGACCCTGTTAGGAGTCTATTACATGCATATAGTGTCTCAATCCTGATTAAGGGACTATAGGCCTTGTTAGAAGCCTCAACCCTGTTAGGAGTTGGCAATACAAAATGTGATTACCAGATGAGCCCACTGCCCAAACAAGTAATATACAATATTTACTGATTATAAAATTAGGTCAAGGTACATAACCTTATACTGCTTGCATCAATATATCTTTGCTGCTCTTCACTTCGCTATTACATTCACATATATATTATACCGCATTTCTCTACTATTACAATTACAACCTTTACATATCTTTATACAAATTATTAAGAATAATAACTTTCCAGTAGGCTATCATATTAAAAATATATTTATCCAAGGGTTAACATCTAGGATGTCCTCCCTTTATATTGTTAAGTCATTATTTTGATAAACAAAATAATCCCTTAACTCTTTATCAATTCTGTCTTCATATTATGTCATGTCGGCTTAACACTGTCTTTAGTAAAATTGTCATAACTTCTTCCGTACATGCCGTACTAACTTGTGCTCTGAGATGAGTCTTCAATAGTCACCATAGAGTCTATGTTCAAGTGTGCAAGCATTGAACTTACTCCAATCAACATCGCAAACCAAAATTGTCATCAGGTTCACTGGTAAAAACACATTGTCTCATACTTAGACAATTTTGCATTGCTCTTTGACATACTAGCTCTCTGACCTGTGTGATCTTCATGTAGATCATATGTTTCCATAATGACAACATCTATGTAACCAAATCAGCCAAATTGCCAACAATTATATGCATCATCAAGTGGAATGAGATAATCTGCAATAGGATCATTTGGGAATGGAGGAACATGTGGATCTCCAAAATGCTCCCAAAGAATTTTCCAAATTGTGTGTGGGATTTGAATATGCTTGATTTTGGAGTAGATAATGGTGAAAATATGAGAAGAGACTCATACTAATCAATCCTTTAATATGACCATTTTTATCTTCCCAAACTATTTTCTTCCACTTTGTCTTTGGCTCAGGTATGAGTCCATAAACATGAGGCAAGAGATTAAGCCATCTACAATGTGTGTTGATTCCTTTTGTCCATGACTCATAATTATCCCTAGTAAAATCTATTATAGAAGGATGTCTACCATATCCCATGATTACAATAATGATACACTTCTCATATTACAAATTGAGATCAAAAAATTATTACACTCCATAATCAGGTTATAATAAACTTAGATCACTATGCAAAAGACCAAGCTAAGGCTTATGCATTACAATTGCAAAACTAAGCCAATTTTTGAAAGTACAATTTATGATCACAGTCACTAAAATATGATTCAAGATCTGGAAAATACAGAAAAAATTATGCACTTTCAAAAAAATTTGCACCTAAAAAAGGAGTTCATATGAGCCCAAACAAGGCCTTGGAAGTTGCAAAAATTGAGGTTTGTGATTTTCAAAAAAATTCAAGAACAGAGATTAGAAACCACCTATACCATTATTTAGATTGTAAAATTCTACCCCAAAACAAAAAAAACTTACTCGAAAAAAGGAGTCCAGATGACTGAGATATCGTTGTTTGAAAATCGACTCTGAAATTATTTTTTCTAAATCGTCACCATTGCACTTCCAAAATTCAAATGGCTCTAGATTTGGCCTCGAGTGTCTAATTTGGATGAAAAAAAATTCAGTTTAGGTATTTTTGGACCTTCTTAATATGAATCCAACCTCTGATTTGTACCAACAAGCTCCAATATTGACCTGCAATAAAAAGCCATAAAATACAAAACCCCAAATTTTCTCCAAATAGACTATGCAATGGTGATGTCCAAATGGTGTAGGAGAACCTAGGTACAAGGATAACCTATAAGAGGTCAAAGGTAAAAATGTGTTTGTATTTGGTTGAGTCATAATCTATGAGGTCATTTTTAATGTCCTTAGAGTATCATGAGTCCTTTTGATGTAATTGGAAGCAAAATGTAACTTGTTCAAAAGAAATTGCTAAGATTGTGCAATAAGGTCCTAAAAGGTCAAATTGAGTCAAAGTACTCATGGAAGGGAAAACATGATATAAATTAGGTCCTTTGGTGAATTTGAATATATTTGAAGTATTAAATAAAATTTGCAAGGTCATGTGTAACACAATGCAAAATTGGTTAAAAAAGTAAAAATGCAACATTTCAAAGTTGGCAAAGTTGCATCAAAGGTTGCAAAGCAAGTTGATTGATCAGTTTCAAAAGGTAGTTTATAACTTGTAATAGTCTCACCTTGTGTAAAAGGTGATGTTGGTTGAATTTGAAGAGGAGAGGTCAATTTGGAGGTGTAAAGAAAAGACAAGTTCAGAGACACCTCTAACTATCCCCCTTATTCTGCAGATTAGAGGGCAATCATGGAGTTTGGGTAAAGAATGGTTGTGTTCCTACAATTAGTTACAAACCATTGTGGGGATAAGAGGAATAATTCATGAGAAGGAATGTAATGTAATAGTTTTGAATGACCAATGAATAATGTAGTGTTTTCTTGAAATTTCTAGGACAATTGCTTTGCATGCACATATTTTGTTGTTACAGTGCATTTTATTGTATGTAGATGGATTGATTAATCTATGAATATAATTTGGGAATATTACAAGATTAATTACCTTTTTATGAGTCAAGTTAGAGGTTCTTCCATGGAGTAACAAGTGAGATACAATGCAGTTTGTAAAAATTGTTAAAACCCAGAGACAATAAAAAATGGTCTTTGTGTAGAGGTCTTAATATTTGTTTGCACTGTTGTATTTTGATGAGCTTTGGATATTTTTTTCTAAATCTAATTACTCCCATCCTCATTGGAGGGATTTTAAAAATAATGTTTGGTTTGAAAGTTATTATCAACAGAGTTCGGGTATAGAAATTTGCAACAGTAATTAGAATTCAATGAAGAGTTTGGGAAGAGTTTTGTCATTTTCTTATTTATGATAATTTTTCCTTTCTTTGGAGGCTTTGTAAACATTTTTTGACAACATTATAACCCACTTTTACTTCTTATGAAAGAGATTTTGGGCTTGTAAGTTCACTATCAAATAATAGATTCTGAGGAACTATGGTGGATTCCCATATGTATAAGGTATTGTTATGTGTATTGGTAAGGACATGGATTTGGTTCCTAGAATGTTAAGGACCCTAAGGTGGATTGATGTTAAGAGGATTGACTTGATGGGATATGCTATGATTATGTCTACAAAAAAATTTGATTGATAATGATCCTTGGAATTCAATAGGTTGATTGTATCTTTTGATAGGAGTTAGGAATATCTCATGGTTCCATATGCTATTGAGTATCTTGATAAAGAAGCAATTTTTATTGCCTCTAATTGATTGATTGTGGTTGGATTTCAGAATCCTAAGAGATTGTTTGGTGTTCTAAGGTTCCTCCGCATCACCAAATACCTTATTCTACACCCACAGTTGAATCAAGCCAAGATTGATATTATTGAGAAGATTTCTTCATGCCTTGAGAGTTATGATACCATGTTAGAGTTTTAGGTGACTCTACAACACCCCTAGGATCGAATGCAAGATCAATATAACTTCCACAAGAGATTGGCAAGATAATTGCATTAAGATGCAAGAATGATATTATTGATAATGGACATGATTAAAATATACATAATTGGCCTCCTTATATAGGAAAGGCGATAAGAGACAATGATAAGAAATTGATATGCTATCACCTATGCAAGGTGTAATCACATGTCCACCAAATGTGGATCATCCTCCATTATGCAATGAAGTATGTGCCGTAGGATGAGGATGATAATGTGATATGAGCACTAAAGGTGGATCTCACACCTAAAGTGGAATTTCTCCTACACCATGTGTTTAATTCAGGTGAAAATTCTTAGGTCTCTCAATGAAAAACTACTATGTAATGCATTATCCTAAGTAAGATTAAGTAAAGTGTAATTAGGAATATTTAATTACACCAACACTATGCATGTATTTATGTATATGTATGTATGTATGTATGTATATAAAACTTAAACTCAAAGGCTCACCAATAAACAAATAAACATTCATTTTCAAATTCAAAGTGAAGATTCAAAAACCAATGCATTCATTTCCATATTCAAATTCTTCTATAAGGGAGAATTTCCACCATTATTTTCATTACAAATCATCTCTATTTGCACTAAATATTCTATGCAGATTCTTGATATCAGGGTTCTTGTTCAGGTTGGTACCTTAGGATATATACTATTTTATTCATGGTTTCATAAATAAAACTACTGTTAATGCTAATGTGTTCACTGTATGAATTAATTACAAGCATACAAAATATATTATTTTCATTAATTTTTTATTAATCGCAACAATCCAATTTTAGAAACAACATTGTCATTTCTTTGATGCAATATTTACATACTATTTAATTCATGTTTTAATAAATCAAACCACCACTCATATGTATGTATGTACAGATATATACATATGTATGTCTATATATGTGCATATTGATATATGTATATATGTCTTTATGTATGTATGATGTTTAATTTTGAAACTAGTCTAAAAATTAGGCAATATTTTATTATCTTCAAATGTTGTGCATGCAAAATTATAAGGATATATTTATATGTGATTGTTACTTCCACTAGTTATTACAATTTTTTTGTAGGTATGGGAGATTTTTGAAGGGATGAGTGAACTATGCATATGACCTTCATGTCAATGTAAATGTATTTGTTAACACACTATTTTTTTATGGGAAATCTTGCTTGCAATGCATTATAATTTTTTTAATTTCATTTATTTATTGTTGTATTTGGTGTGAATATAAATGTATTTAAGTTGATTATTGTTTGCATATAACCATTTTTGGTAGGGTCGCAAAGATTACCACATGATTGAATACATCAACCACATAGTACATGTAAAGTCTTCTTGACTTTACTAAGGTAGTGAACAAAAAACAATTTTTTTGTTCTATTTTTTTGTTGTTGGTTACACATGTATTATATTTTTCTTAGTTCTTTGTGAATTATTGTTTATTGTTTGTTCAAAATTTTAATATTATGTATTCTATAATGCAGAAAAGTGATTGTTTAACACCTCACTATAATCATTCAACAAAACTACAAAATCTGTATTTGTGAATTGTATTTTATGGTCAACTTTAGCATAGTATTTAATTAAGGCTTTCATAAATCATACAACTATATATATATGTACGCATATTAAGTGTATCCATTAGTTACATATAGGGAGATATGTGAAACATAAACATACAAACATCTTTTCAATTACGAAGGGGACTTAGTAAAATCATTGAATGTTGTAGTAAAACCATTCAACTTCTTTGTTGGTGTAATTAAATATTCCTAATTATAATTTAATTAATCTTACTTAGGATAATGCATTGCATAGTAGTTTTCATATGACACACCTAGGAGTTTGCACATGTATTAAGCACATTGTGTAGGATAAATTCCACTTTAGGTGGTGATAGTTATTATCACATTCCACTTTATATGTGAGATCCACCTTTAGTGCACATATCACATTATCATCATCCACATGTTGCACATACTTCATTACACAAGGGAGGATGATCCACCTTTGGTGGACATGTGATTCCACCTTGTGTGGATGATAACTTATCTTCTCCTTATCATTGTATCTTATTGCCTTTCCTATATAATCAACCCTATTATGTATATTTAAATTATGTCCATTATCAATAATATCATTCTTGCATCTTAAAGCAGTTGTCTTGCCATTCTCTTGTGGAAGTTATCTTGGTGTTTCATTTGATCTTGGAGGTGTTGTCGAGTCACCTAAAACTCTAACATGGTATCAGAGATCTCAAGGTGTGAAGACCTCTTCTCATAATAGAAATCTTGGCTTAATTCAATTGTGGGTGTAGAATAAGGATATGTGGGCATCACCATTGCATAGTCTATTTGGAGATAATTTGGGGTTTTGTATTTTATGGCTTTCTATTGCAAGTCAATATTGGAGCTTGTTGGTGAAAATTAGAGGTTGGAATCATATTTTTAAAAGTCCAAAAAAACCCTAAATTGACTTTTGTTTCATCCAAATCAGAAACTAGAGGCCAAATCTAGAGCCATTTGAATTTTGGAGGTGCCACAACGACTATTCAAAAAAAAAATTATGAATTTGATTTTCAAACAACGATATCTCAGTCATTTAGACTCCTTTTTTCGAGTAATTTTTTGTTTTGTTTTGGGGTAGAATTTCATGCTCTACACTGGTGCGAGTGGCTTCTAATATCTATTCTTGAATTTTCTTTTAAATTAAAAATCTAAATTTTTGCAACTTCTAAGGCCTCATTTGGGCTCATAGGGATTCCTTTGTAGGTGCAATTTTTTTCAAAGTGCAATTTTTTCTATATTTTACAGTGGTGCTATTAAATTATAGTGTTTGTGATCATAAATTTTACTTTCAAATTTTTTCTTAGTTTTGCAATTGAATGCATAAGCCTTAGTTTGGTCTTTTGCATAGTGATCTAAGTCTATTATAGCCTAATTGTGGGGTGTAATCATCGGTTTATCTCAATTTGTAATGTGAGAAGTATATCATTAATGTAATCATAGGATATGGAACACATACTACTCTAATAATTTTGACTAGGGATAATTACGAGTCATGGGGAAAAGGAATCATCACACATTGTAGATGGCTTAACCTCTTCCCTCATCTTTATAGACTCATACTTGAGCCAAATAAAAAGTGGAAGAAAATAGTTTGGGAAGATAAAAATGGTCATATTAGAGGAGTGACTAGTATGAGTCTCAGTTCATATTTACACCATGTATTCTACTCCAAAATAAAAGGTATTTATTGCTCCCACATAATTTGGACCATTATATGGGAGAATTTTGCAGATCCACATATTCCTCCATTCCCAGATGATCCTATTGTAAATTGTCTCATTCCACTTGATGATGCAGATAACATTCCCTATGATGATGATGATACATTAGATGCGATTGAATATAATGCATATATTGAGAGTAAGGATGATCTAGTGACTCTACTTGCAGCTCCTACTTCTTTAGTTGAGATCATGAAATCATCTGTCGTTGGTGATTCTAGTGAGTCATTACAAGAGATATCTATTTGTCTTCCTAATTTGGATTTCTACTTACCAGATATTGGCACATTTTTTATGGAAACTCGCATTTCAAATTCGGGAGACATACTTGAGGGTGTTTCTCTATTCTTTTATGACATATTAATCACAGTTGGAGTTTGAGATACATCTTCACCTTATTTGGAGATTGGTGTTCTTTATTCTTACCCTTCACTTGGTTTGTCACATTTCATGGTTTAGTTTGATGATGTGATGGATTCCTTGAGCTTGGAGATACATATTCAATCTTCGGAGATGCATATTTGGAGACCTTCTTCCTCCTTTCATTTGGATATAGATTGGTTTGTGGAATATTCATAATCCTTCATTTGGATTCCACTTCCTAGTTCCTATCCAAAATGGGAAGTATTCATGCATTTGTAATTGGTAACCTTATTTCCAAGGGGATAAATGTTGTTTGTAGGCATTGGACTATGTTTTGTCTTCAAACACTCACCATTTTTATAGGAGATTGTTCATTATGGGTTGGATATCATGTCTCCTACTTTCCTTCCTATGTTGGAAGGATAATTGATTGTATATACATGATGTATTTAGTCCTTGAGTGGTCTTGAGTCATCCATCCATACATGAATCTTGTGTTTTTTCATCTCTCTTTTTGGAGGAGAGTTTTTCCCATGAGGTTTGATCCCTTTCTCTGCTTTATGAGATATTTCTTGCATTACATTGCATTTCCCTTGTACATGGGTACCTAACATGGCCTAGTAGTCGAGACCCATCTTGAATTGTGAGTTTAAGTACATTTACCTAAGTTGCACTTAAGGGGGGATGTTGGTTTCATTAAATATTACTAATTAAAATTTAATTAATCTTACTTAGGATAATGCATTGCATAATAGTTTTCAAATGAGACACCTAGGAGTTTACACCTTTATTAAGCACATGGTGTAGGAGAAATTCCACTTTAGGTGGTGATAGTTATTATCACATTCCACTTTATGTGTGAGATCCACATTTAGTGCACATATCAAATTATCATCCTTCACATGTTGCACATACTTCATTGGAAAATAGAGGAAGATCCACCTTTGGTGGACATGTGATTCCACCTTGTGTGGGTGATAACTTATATTTTCCTTATCATTGTGTATTATTTCCTTTCCTATATAAGCATGCCTATTATGTACATTTTAATTATGTCCATTATCAATAATACCATTCTTGCATCTTAATGCAATTGTCTTTCCATTCTCTTGTGGAAATTATCTTGGTCTTTCATTTGATCATGGGGGTGTTGTAGACTCAGCTAAAACTCTAACAATCTTACATAAACATATCTAATACATGAATGCAAAAAAAGACAATATTGGAACCTCTTATTGACTTTCATGATAAATATTGTGTATATGTAAGGTTCAATTCACCATAGAAGCAACACTATCACCATTTTTTTATCGTATCACAATGATCTGATCTGCAAAGTAGATCCCAAAATTAAGTTGTCACATTGATCCAAATTTTACATTTATGAATTCTATATTTGATTCTCCATTATTCCTCGATAATGATGAGGTGTCTCATATATAGAGGCAAAATCATCTTCTCCACTTGTACAAATTGCTAGTTTATTGGGAGATTTTTGTATCAAACAAGCTAAAGGAGCTATCAATGCATTTCTTTGATTAGAATGCATTTTAGTTTGCAAAGAGCATCCATGGGGAGTCCCTTGATGCACATTATTTATTCCTGCTAAGCATAGGATGAAGAGGTTGAAAAACTAAAGTAGAACTAGGTACTCTAAGGGTATAGGTGCACTCAATGTACTCTTGTCATTGCCTTGATTGGACAATGGAGGTGTACTTGGTGTACTCTTGTATTTTCCTTTTCCATCTTTTAGTCTTTTTGTGTGACCTTTGTATTCCTCTTGGGCTCTCTTCTTGCATGTCACAAAGTCAGCATCTTGGTCACTTATGTCAAACCCATCCTCACAATCACCACCATCTTGCAACTCCCAAATTAGTACATTTGTAAAGTACTGAACTGCCTTTGTTGGATCAGTATGTGGTGGAAATGTCATGGAAATGGAGACTTCTTCTTTAGAAAATTTTGTAATTACTCTAATACTAGTGGTTTCCTCATTGAGCCAATTAGGTATAGTGGCTTGAGTTGGAATACTCAAGCCTCCTGCACTATCGATGAGTTGGACAATAGGATTATTTTTTGCCAATGTTGCATAACCAGTAACAACAATGTCTGGTACAACAATGTTTCATTAGGGTT